>CATIWR010085210.1:0-70677 GCA_949677035.1 Omphalea diandra | reverse complement strand
TTGTGAAGAGCCAGATATTTAAAGGCTATTTTTTTTAGTTGTGTGGTTCAGTAGCTGGAGTGTGTGTGTATCTGTATAAAGTTTCTTGTGTGTGTTTGCGCGTGCGCGCGCGTGTACATATATATAAAGTTTTTTGGTGTATTGACAAAGCCATGCCCATCGAAGGGTATTTTATATGTAACTTGAAAAATTATTTTGTTTAACTTTTGGGTTGTGCGAATAGAGGGTAGAGATGGAAATGGAGTTTATTAGTCTATGAACAAAGTCAAATTTGAAATAGCTTTTGCCTTTTCGGGTTCACATGAATCTAAGATCTTTTCATCTTTCTTTTTAGTTTATCTTAATTTAATCTAAAAGAGAAATTTTTATTTTTTTTCCATTTTAAATATTGGCAAGAGATTAAAATGACTTATATTTGAATTCTTACTATATAATAATAGAGATAGGTATTCAATCACTAATCTATTAACTAATAATAGAGATAGATATTCAATCACTAATTCATTAAATCAATAAAGTAAATAAAAAAAGCTTTCGTTAGTGCATATTTATGTCAAAAAAAAAGAGAGAGAGTAGAACTTACATTAGATCTCTTTCTATCAACATTAATCAATTCTATCAACTATATAGCATGCAATATTGTATTATAATATTGTATTACTATAATTTTTAATTATTTAAATAATAATTTATTATTTTAAATATTTTTATTTTAATAAAAATTATTATAAATAATTAATAAATTATACACATAATTTAATACATTATAAATAATTAATAAATTATACATTAACTTAGAAATAATAAGTAGAAGTGAATAGAACTATCTCTCTTCTTTTATTCCATCTTTTTAATAGAGAGAATTTTGCTTTTATCCTTGCTTTCACATCAACTTCTCGCCTTAAGAAAATTTTTTATAAGACAAATATTTTTATTTTTTATTATTTTAAAATTATTTTTTAAAAAAACAAATTTATTAAGTTATAAAAATAAAAATTTTAACAGTACTTTTACATACTATTATATTTCTTTTTAATTAATTTCTTCATATATCTATTGTAATTGAATGAATAAAAATAATTATTACTCCATAAAAATATTATTTTTTTGTGTTTCAATTAATAAAATTTTATTATCAACGTGAATATATATTTTCCGAATTTCTGATTTAATGATTTTAGAAAAGCTATATTTTCGTTAAAATATATATAAATCCAGTTCTTTTAAATTACGTTTATAATACACACACTTTTCAATTAATATTTTAAATTTTTATAATAAAATAATATAAAATTGAAAATAATTTTATCGTAAAAAATATTTTTATGACAAATAATACAAAATTAAAAATAAAATAATATAAATTTATAAATAAATTTGATGAAAAAAATTTCTTTTATCATTTATTATCATTTTAAAATAAATTCAGCGTTTTCAATTAAACAAAAATCATCCCAGAAGATAATTGGGCTACACTTCACCGCCCCAAAAAGTCTGCATTTCATTCCACAAAACCACTAAAAAGAATAGTAAGAAAACAACTAAAATAAAATGTGAGAACATAAGGAGATAAATGAAGATGACGTCGTTGTCGGCAAGCTGGCATGCATAAAATAATGGTGGCGTAAGCGATATCGTCACGGCTGCCAACGTGGAATACTATTTAGACCATTGCTGTAGCGTTTCCACGAGAGATGACCAAAGAACAGCACTGTCATACTATTCTCAGAACTATTGTATTTAGTCATCTCATTTGTGGAAATGAATGAGAACTTTTTAAAAATAATCCAGTATTTAGTAGGATAATAATTTACGCTATATTAATTCTAAGAACTATAGTATTTCTACGTATAAATATAAATGAATCAAGATAATTCATAAATTATTCAAAATTAAATTAAATTTAAATTATTCAAATAATCTATTAAATTAAATTTAAATCGGATTTAAACAGCTGATATTATACTTATTATAAATGCTGGTATCTTGTATTTTCAAGAGAATCAATTTATGCAAAGGTAAAAATTGACCTTATTTCTCACCAAATCTCTTTTCTCTTGACAACCCTTTCTTCACGCTTATTACCATAAAACCTCATCTCCACCCTCTTAGTTACTATATCATCTCATCATTATGAAAATTTATCGCTATTCTTTGATAATTCCAGTTTTAATAAAAAAGCTGGACTATTACATGTTTAATTTTAGAGAAGACATAAAAAATGACAACAATTGCAAATTATTTTCCCATATTTTAGGAAAACTAAATTAATTAATTAATCATGAGTATAGAACAATGTTTGATTGCTTACAGCAAAGTATGAGATAAGGAAGCTAAGAATGCCTGGACGAAACACAATAAAAGGGCATCCATGAAGCTAAGCTTAGAGAAAAGCAATTAGTATGTTTTTGGCACATTTACACTCTGCCCATATGATAGAAGTCGTGGCATCCCTTTGCATGATTAATGAGCTAATTCGTTGTCAAATATGGTATTAATTGAAGATTTTCTTAACCATCTTCGACATTTCTATCATTTTGGCCTCCATTCATTATTTTGTTCTTCGATATCACTAAAACGAACCTGCTCTTATAAGGTGGAAATAATAGTTATTTGAAAATCTTTTTAGTAGAAGGAATTCTTTTATTTCGGGTTTTTTTTTTTTTTGGGTAATGAAATTTTTGAGAAGAAAAATAGAGGGAGAGACCAAATTTGGAGGTAGGAGGTGAAGAGGCACAAGGGTGATTAGGATTTTGTGATGAAAGTGGAGAGAAAAATGACTTGGTATACATGTGATATTCTTAATTTTTCCATATATGATAATTATTTACAGACTTTATTGTTTGACTATATAATTACTATTAAAAAATATTTTGAATAATAAGTATACATAAAATATTAGAGTAATTTTTAATGGATTCATAGGAATATATAAATGAATGCAAAACACAAATTATTGCATTGATAAGTATTTTTAGCTATTTCCAGCATATAATTACCTTCTTAATAAACAAAAACTTATTAGATATGCACAAAGTAATTATTTTGTAAACATCTCATTCCAAAGTAATGTATTCCCAAAGAGAATTACAAACATCCTACGAAAGGCTTCTTTGGTTTCGTGGTCTTTTCCACGCTCATAACCCAACAATTCTCATTGCTTGTCACAATATTCATATACCTGTCAACTTAATTTGGTCACTCCACGTGAGTTAATATACATAAATATTCAATTCAATTCTTTGAATTTTCAATATATATATATATATATATAATCTAACGACGATCAATGTGAATCGATGATATTTCAAGTAAAGATAATAAATTTTCTTTATACTTTGGTTATTATATATATTATGAGATAAATAATGAATTTCAATGAAAATTATAGAAGATGTGTCTTTAAAAACAGACAAAAAATAATAATAAAGATATAAATCAAGGATTTTTAAAAAAATACTCCAACTCCAAGATCAATTCTTACCAAAAAAAAAAAAAATCACTCATAGTAGTTCAAATCATAAATTCTTCCAAAAAATAACAAAAAGATTCTTATAAAATTGAAAAACTCCTACATGGTAATCAAATTAAATATATAAATTATTCACCCAATAGTCAATTAATTTCTAATAAATTATGAAAAAATTTCAATTAATTTATATTAAATTATGAAAAAATTATCGCACGTAATTTATATATAGTTTAATTATAGAGAATAAACATAATAAAAATTATTTGCAATAATTAAGATAGATATGAATTCATGAAAAAATAAAATTTATATGATAAAGAAAGACCGGTGATTATAATTAATAAATTTCAATAACGGAGATAAAGTAACACAATGAATCCAATATAGAGAAATATTAGAAAGCCACATCAACTTAAAGAATCAAACTAAAGCTAAGAATAACAAAATTTACCTATAACAGTTCAAATCACGAAATATCTCTAAAAAATAATAATAAAATCACGAAATATCTCTAAAATAATAATAATAAGATTCTTATGGAATTGAAAAACAGCTACATACTAATAAAATTAAATGCATGAATTGTTCACTCCATAGTAAATTAATTTATGACCTCCGACTGTCTCTGTGGCCTGATTAATGGGATGCCCTGCTGTTCTTGTCTTCATTGCAGAGAGGACTTTTTCTCGCTTGCGTCTGTGAGGGAGGCTTGCGTTAGAATAGGCACCTGAAATAAGAAAATGGTGGCCAATGATCGATCATCCACTTAGGGCTAAGCATCCACGTGGAGAATTTCAAATTGAATCAAATAACTGAATTGAATTTTGGCTTTTAACCAAAAAAATCTCTGAAATAAAATAAATGAAACACTTTCGATTTTTTTTTATGTATCTCCAAATTGAAAACAGAATCAGAACTATTTTAACTCTAAACTGAATTGAAATCACTGCAACCGAACGAGATATATATATATATATATATATAACTAATTAATTTTTTAATATAAATATTAAACCTATTAATTTCATTTAATTGTTTAGATGATTTATTCAAATAAAATATGTAATAACAAATATCAATAATTTTATTCATTTATTATAATTTTTCTTTCTTTTAATTGAATGGATAAAAAAATATTTAACTAATTATTATCAATAGTTGATATGAAATAAAAAAATTTATACTAGCTAAACTAATCTATTATTAAATTTGAACTTCTCAATTTCAATTATAATATAAATATAATAACATATGCTACTTAATATTTATTTATTTTAAAAAGTAATACACTTAAATTTTTTAATGATATGAAAAACTGATAATTTAAAGGCAAAAGTATTGAATACCCAATCATATTAAACTAAATTGAACTGCACAAAAAAAACTGAAAAATCAAATCAAACCATTTCAAAAATTTAGGACAATATTGATTCCTCAAAAAAAATTCTCCAAAAATCTAGAATGATTTTAGGGAATTTTAAATCTTTAAACCACCCCGCTCCATGCTTGCCCCTAATCCAATTTAACAAATTAGAAGGTCCATTCAAATAAAGACGATTGATTAGTAAATCCACATTTTGAAAATCATGAAAAAAAAATTGTCATCCATAACCATCTAAACATTTATATGATTTCATTATAGATAATAAATGAATACAAATTACTTGTAATAATTAAGATGAACAAATTTATGGAGAAATGAAATTTCTATGATGAAGAAATATCAGTAGTTTCAATAACAAGGATAGAGAAGGGAAACAAACGGCGATGAACCAAATACAAGTAAAAATCAATGGAAGAAATATTACCAAGTCACTTTAAAAATCAAATTGAAACCTGTCACATCAGCATATATCTTGCTCTATATTTAATTATAACACACACACGCACACACGCGCGCGCGCACACACACACATATATATATATATACACACTACATAAAGTCTCATTATAATATATTAAATTTCAAGTGGTGACTTAATGCATGCTTTGCTTGGTATTGTAGAAAAACAATAATTGTTGGCTAAAATTATAATATATTTAAGTGTGAGGTTTTTGAGTTATTTGATAAACTAATTTAATTATTTTATCAATCTAAATTTGTAAAAATTTTTATTAAGAAATATTAGCAACAACTTTAAATATCAATTTCTTTTAAAATTGACTTTTGATCCCTTAAAACTCAAACTCAAAAAAATAAGATATATTCTAATTTTTTGTTCAAAAATTGGTATTTGAATCAGTTTATAACAGTAAAATGCATTTTAAGAGTGGAGTGTAGATTTCAATTTATAGTATATATAAACAAATTTTCATATAGAAAAACTCAAAATAAAGATTAGTAGGAAATTTCAAATTAAACAAAATATTTGTTGATGATAACAATATTATCATTTTGATTTATTATAGCAACTGTAGTCATGAAATTAAATAACTGTTGTTACATAATGTAACAGTCATTATATAACAGTATTTTTGTCAACCTTTATCATTATGACTATTATTTAATAGTTAAAAACTTTTTATAACTCATAACGACCGTTACATGATGGTAACAGCCATTAATGATAACACCATAACATAAAGGAACAGATTTTCTAATTTTTTTTTTATTTTTCTTTCATTTCATTTGTGCGAAATCAAAACTTAGCTAGTTTATTTTTAAAATTTTTTCATAGATTAACTCAAAAATTTAAAAAAAAAAAAAATAAAGAGCAAATTTATATTTATTGGATATATGTAAGTCATAATTTTAACAATTTATAAAAATATTTTTTAATTTATAATATTTTATAATTTTCGTATAAAAATTATATAGCAGTTTGTCGTCACCATTATTTACAGTTATAATAACTTCACTACCATTATACGCTGAGTGCGACTCCAAGCTTGAGGTGACAACGCTTAGCATGTATATCAGCAGCAAGCAAAAAGGATCTCTTATCCATCCGTATTATCATAATCTGAAATAATTTCAAAACTTTTAAAAAGCTTAGATGCTTCCATATTTTTATTTCCTTTTTCTCCTTTCTAAAAGATGTAAAGGAGATTATTTCAACACCTCCTGTCTAATATTGGTGGGGGTAGTGTTGGAAGTGTGAAATACTTAGTTGGGGAGTGCAAAAATTATCAACAAAAAGGAAAGTGAAATATATGATATTTTTTTCACGAAGTTCAAGATTTGAGGATTAGTTTGGGAACCCATCCAGTAATATATTTCGGTACATTGGAAAGACAGTAAATTTTTGCATAGTTCAAAGTTGGCTAGAGGATGGGGCACACTATAGCTAAATCATTGAACACAACGAAAACCAGTCTTTGGGATTGGCGGTCAGCCTGTTTATGGAATGGAATGTTCAGGATGAAATTTCAGAAGATATTACAAGTTTACAACAGTAAAATGCACCTGTCGAAATTTTCGATTACTAAAAATGTATTGTCATCAATATGCTAACCTCTCATAACGGTGCATGTATGCTCAAGCTCAAGGAACAACTTGGCATTTATTGCTTGTTACATTTTTTTCCGCAATTCTTGCAGCTGATGAGCTATTTCTTGAACAAATTTTGCTCCCTCCTTTCCAGTATTTAGTGAGTTCAAAGTATGCTCAAGAAAGTTCCAGTTACTCTCAAGTGCTTCCAGCCTTTGATTGAGGTTTGAGATTTCATTTTCAAGAGCGACCAAATCATATTCTTTACGTTTTCTTTGCTCCCCAACAATTCGATCTTCATTAGTCGAAGCATTAAACTTCTTGTGAGCAGGAAAGCTTTCATAAGACACCGATAAATCCTGTTGCATCGACAAATTACTCTCTTTCTCATTCATCTCATCATTTATTTGAGTCTCCTCCCTTTCGACAAACTGTCTTTTGTTAGCTCCTCTCTCTATTGTTTCTTCAGAGTCACTGCCAGACATGTATGACGAAGCCTCATACTGGGATAATTGATGGAATTTTCTCTCTAGATCTTTCAACCACTGTGAAATGAACAGCTTCTCATCTTGGAATTCTGACCATGAAGACCTGACAGCAACAGGATTTTCCTGGTCATTTGAGACCTCCATCAATGTTGGGCTGGGAAGAACATTGACACCACCTTTTGCGTAGGATATGTTAGCATTATCTGACGTATTTTTCCCTTTCAAATCACAATTTTCCTCGGGTACAGTCTCCACCATTGGCTCATCTCGAAACTTTAACATGAAATGCTCTATATCTGCTTCCAAATCTTGAATTTCTTTTTCCTTTTCAGCCAGGAGATCATTAGCTTTCTCTAGTGCCTCTACATCATACTCTGCTTGTTCTTCCATCATTCTCAAGCACTGAAGGGCCTCCATATGCAGTGCTGCCTTTTCTTCCTGTAACCTTGTGATCATGGCCATTGCCTGATTAGCTGCAATTGCAGCAGCACTTCTTTCTTCTTCCAATTCTTTATACAGAGCATCTATGCATTTTTTATCATACTCAATTTGTCGCTTTAATTGATCAACAGCGTTTTCACCTTCAATCTCACTGACAAAGCTTCCGTCAAGAGATTCATGACCAGAAGATTCATTTCCTTCCATTTTGATTGTGTCCTCATGCCTCTGAACTCCATCAGAGCTGGAAGCATCAGTTACTTGCAGTTTATCACCATGACTTTTATTGTTGAGAATTTTCTTATCTGGAGATAAGCCAACCCCTTGAGCAGAAATATTTTCAGTTGACAACCACTTCATGTCTTCATAAATTTTTTCGGGTTCTTCAATAGGTTGTTTTACTGGCACAACACCAGATGCTTCATTTACCCCATTGACTGTGGACTTCCCCACATCAGTCCTATCCATATAAATTGGATTTGTAGGAGGCAGTTCTTCAGCAAATTGATCATTTTTAACACCTTGTTCTCTTGTTACTGCTAACTTCAGAATTTCCTCATGATTATTGATAGGAACACTTCTAATATCTCTTTAAACATTTCCTCCTGTTGTTGTTCCAGTTATACCTGCTGCTAGAAACAATTCCATACAAGAAATAAATTACCTAAAACGAAGATGTCCACACATGCACAAAGAACAGGCATGCAAAATAAGAGATAAAGAGCTTACAGTTCAATTTTGATGCTTCAAGGAAAACTTCGACAATATTGAAAGATGAGGGAGCATCGACTAGAGCCATGAGCTCAGATAGTGGAGACCGATCTGAATTCTCCGGGACCTCATTCTGCTCTATTGATACTGCATTAGAAGCTTCCATTCCATTGGACAAAGAAGGAAAATCATCAAGTGAAATGAGCTCAGGTATACCAGAAGGATATGCTTTCTGATGAACTCGCTGCCAGTTAAGCCTGCCATGCTCACAATCTCTCTCAGAATCAGACTGCAAATTTTTCACATCTTGGGGCTCACCAACATCAGGCTGCATGTACTGTTTGGAGGATTTATGTGGAAGCTTATTTGGGGAAACAATTTTGGTCAGTGTTTTAGGTAGAACTTCTGAAGCATGTAGAATTATAGATTCTTCCTTAGGCTCCTTCATCTCACAAAAAATACTATTATCCTCATCATCATCAGAAAATGGGAATTCGGACTTAGAATCAGAAGCAAACTTAAGCTCCATGTATCCTACATGGGACAATTGATCAATACCAATTTTTCCAAGACAGTAAGGTGTGGCTGAGCCAGAAAATCTCTCCCTCATTTTCTTTAAGTCCTCACGATGAGTCCAACGACGTGGGAACGGAATATTAGGCACAGTCATCCCACTCCTTGGTGATTTTAGCATAAGTAATTTATCAGCATTTTTTCTCAATCCCCAAGCCTTATTGCAACATGAGCACAACCTCATACCAACAGAACCACTAATAAATTCTCTGTTTAGCACTGAACTCTGGCAACCATAAGCACTAAGATCAAATCCAAATTTACCTACCAGCAGCCTGTGCATACCTGGGTTTGATTTGGTTTTGGTGGTAGACGACAATAGACATTCCTCACACATATCATGACCAGCAGCAAGCTTTCCATGGATGCGGCAAGAAAACAAGGATGATATTTCTGTTCTGTGGTTGCTGCACAGCAGATTTTGATAAAATCCAGGTTTTTCATTGCCTAAGATATGATCAAGCCTGACACACAAAATGCAAGGTATTTGCAATTGGCAATGACGTGCAAATTTTGTGAGCAGATATGAGAACGTAGCATCAATAAGCAGCAAAAAATTCAAAAACAATTCGCAAGCTGCATATTCTAGAACAATCATAAAACCCTGCAAATTCTTCCTCGCTTCAACAAATGAGGTGCCATTTGCTGCCATTTCTGCCAGAATCACTCTAGAACTCTATCCAATTTGGAACTGAATCAATAAAGCAAAGCTTTAATTGATCAACATAATACATAAACCAATCATCTAAGCGCAAAGTTGAGATTCTCATCCTGAATTCAATGTAATGAACAACAAGCAAGAATCAATTAATCAATTCTGGAACAGCCAAAATATAAAATAAGCCTTTAAAATTTAAACAAAAAATCAAAATTTTTTTTTAAAAAAAAAAACTAGAATTCAGAAACTCAGGAAAAAGATGAAAACCTCACTTTCACTAATGATTTAAAACACAGCTAATAAGCAATATAATGCTCTAGTAAGCGAGTTTTCTTTTTTCTTTTTTGATTTTTCTCCCTTCCCTTTAACTAGAATAAAAAGCAAAACCCTAACCTGCTAATGTTCTTAAATTGAACAAAGTCCTTATAAATGTGACGGAGAATTGAAGAAAGCAAAAAGCTTTAAATATGACTGAGAATAACTTATACCTACCCCCAAATGCATATAATAAACTACCAATCAACAAGACACTAACAATAACAGTTATAATCAAGATCACAAAGGCATCTTTATCTAACCCAACTGCATAATATAATGCTAACAACAGCAAAAAATAAATAAATAAATAAAAATGCAAGCAATAGAATTGAATGCGCAAACAAACCTATTAATGTAAAAGAAACCAAACCCATATTCAGTTTTAACATTTGACGTCTTATGGTGTAGACACAAAACAAAATACCCCATTTATCATGAATTGCACGATCTATACTAATTCCATATTCAAAAAACACAAAAACTGAGAGCTTAAAAAATTTCAAAACCATGAATATAGGCAAAAGGCAAAAAGGTCAATATCATCAAGCGGAAATTTCAGATAAATGAGTTGAATGCTCAATCCATGGATTTCAATAATGTAAGGACTAACAGAATGAAAGGTGGAGAAGAAGTACGTACCTGGTTGAGGAGCAAGAATGGATGGTTGAAGCTGAAGAAAATTTTGTGATATGAAAGAAAGAGGAAAATAAAAATTATTAAGTATGATGGAACTGACGAAGGAGGGCGTCTTGATGACCGTTGAATATTTATAACTGTCTTGGATTTGTTTATTCCTTTGTTCGGCATGGGAAGCATCTCAAAGTGATGAAGTAGAGCACTAGACTTAATACCAAAAACTACCATTGCAATCCATTTCTTCTTCTCTTTTTTTTAAAAAAAAGGCTGCAGTTTTGGAAGTTTATTCTTTTCTTTTTATCTTGTTATTTTTTGTATTTCACAAAAAATGTCAATCTTTTAGGATGGGAAGAAAATGCAATTTCAATTAATTGATTAGAAAAATGCTATATAATCTCTATAGTTTTATATAGCATGTTAACCCATTTTGTGATAAAATTATTTTAATAATATTTTTTTTTGTGACGGTGCTAAGAAATATTATCCTAATTCTCACTCTTTCTCTCTCATGGGACAAGGATATTACATCCT
This sequence comes from Omphalea diandra, assembly GCA_949677035.1. Taxonomy (NCBI): domain Eukaryota; kingdom Viridiplantae; phylum Streptophyta; class Magnoliopsida; order Malpighiales; family Euphorbiaceae; genus Omphalea; species Omphalea diandra. Next base: position 59,422 of record CATIWR010085210.1, on the reverse strand, counting down.
TACCGCACTGGTCCTCATGAAATCTTTCGAAATGGATCCTCGTAAGAACTTGAAAGAATGAAAAATATTTTAATAAATTTTTATATTTATTATATATAAATATTTTATGTTTATAATTATATATTTTCATATATTTATTAATTTATAATATAAAATATTTTTATTTTATAATTCATAAATTATATTTTTTAAAAAATAATTTAAAAACAATAGAAAAGATGAAAAAGATTACCTTGCGAGAAATCTGTATAAGGCAGGGAATTCCCATGGAGGCGGAGATAAGGGGAGAATTTCCCCATCAGGAGGACACTCTAACCCCAACTCGTTGCTATTCCTAACTTGAGGTGAGTTAATAGATGATACAAAACCAGTGAGATATGTAACATTTTCACGAAAGTCTTAATATAATGGAATAGCCCATAAATATAATATCAACTATAAATATTTAATAATATCAAGTTGTTGAGTAAATAATTCAATGATTTAATATTTTCTATAACAAATTCAAATTTTGATAATTTTCATTATCTTTAAAAATTTATATGAAGGATTATAATGATCTAAAAATATTAAATAATCAATCAATGCAATATATATATTAATTTCAATCTCAAATTTAGTTTTAAATGAGCATTTATCATTTGTCAAATAATTATATTAACAACACAATATTTTTAGCAAATGGTAATATAATATATTTTCATTTTACCATGTGGTACGAAAGTTAATAATTAAATATTTAATTTATTTAATTAACAAAAAAATATAGAAAACTCAACAATATAAAAAGTTTTACACATAAAACTAATTTAGAAAGTTTAACAATATAAATAAATTTTCACATTCTGTGTATTTAATTTTCTATATAATAAGAAAATAGAAAAAATAGAAAAACCAATAAAATTAAAATTATGAATTTTTATGTAATTTTTTCAATTAATTAAAAGAAAATACACAAAATTAATCATCTAAAAAGTTTAATATATAAAAATAATTTAAAAAGTTTAACAATTTAATTTTTTTTACATTGATATTAATATGTATTCAGTTTTTTAAATAATACGAAAAAATAAAAAATCAACCAATAAAAAATAAAATTATAAATTTTTTATTTTCATATTGAAAAATTAAGTTAGTAATGAAATTTGTTATACTAAATTATATTTATATTTTATCATTTTATTTACTTGATAATAATTTTTTTATAAAATAATAATAAATGTTTGTTATTATTTATATATCATTTAACTAATCAATTAATTATTCAATTAAAATAAATATTAATCACGGGTTTTATGGCTAGTATTGACTTAATGTGCAAATTGGAGTTTTTATTTGTCGGATATAATGCATGATATAATACATGAGATTAAAATTCAAACTTTTTTTTATTTCATTGGTTAAAATATTTTTTATTTTTTATTTTAATTTTTAAGAATAGTAAATAAAAATAATAAATGTACCATATTAACCAAACAAAGGATCTACTTTTAATTAATACCATATCAACCAAACAAAGGATCTACTTTTAATTAATCTGAAAATTCAATTTTTGTGGAATAATTGGACTCAATTGATTGAGATTAAAACCTGCAATTTCACAGTTTTTATATCATTGCATCAACATTTTGAGCCAATTTTGAAGCAATAAGTTGGAACAACCAAACAAAGCCCATTTCCGTAGACCAAGCCCATGAGCGATTCACATAATCACATTCACAGTCAGCATACTGCCAAGCGGCCTATGCCCTCCTCCATCTTCAATTCTTCGTCCTTCCCTCCACTTCCATCCTGCAAAAATTCTTATTTTAGGGTTGTTCGTCATTTGAACCAGAAGGGTGGCTGATGAAGGGCTTCTTGCGATCTTTGAGTGTAAGACTATATGGATTTATGTCCTTTTCGACCGCATGTTTCAATCTGATGATAATGGTTGGGTGGTGGGTTTCTAACTTTCTATTATAGAGGCTTGGAGGAGTTAGAGGCTATGCGGCACCGTTTAGCAGATCAAAACTGCGGCTTGAGGGGATTAACCACGTTATTGCTGTTGCTTCTGGTAAAGGCGGCGTCGGCAAGTCCACCACTGCCGGTACTTTTTATTTTTAACCTCTTTTCATATATGGACTGTCTTAGAGATGTAATATAATAATAATGGGTTTTGCTCATTTTATTCTGTGTTAATTTCATCACCAGAAGGCAGTGTCTTCTAAGACATTATAGTATTTTAGGATATTTATTGCCTGTCACATAATGCTTGATTTTCATGTTATTCCACTTTTTTTTTTTTTTTTTGAAAGGAAGGGGGGGTGACTTTAATCAGACTACACAATAATGCTAATTGATTATATCTATTCAAATTGTTCCTAAAATCAATGTCCCCTGTTCTTTAATACTACTGGTTAAGCTTATATATGCATTACGATTGAATTTTGCAGTTAATTTGGCTGTTGCACTTGCCAACAAGTGCCAATTGAAGGTGGGTTTGCTTGATGCTGACGTGTATGGACCATCTGTTCCTACAATGATGAAGATAGACCGAAAGCCTGATGTTACTAAAGGTAAGAGTTCAAATTCTTTCTGGTCTTTTAGAAGGCTATTTGTGCAATCAGGAATTTTTTTTAAATAGATATACATGAGTTATAGAGCGATTTAAGAGCATAAGGAGTTGCTCCCTCTTAAGGCTAGTTAATCCATTTAGTTTGCATAAATAGGTTTAAGATAATAAGAAATTTGTTGAGCAATTATTGAATTGCTAAATTCAGATGATTTCATACTACAGTATTTTCATTTTCATTATTGGTTTATATTTATTCTTCTTTGTGGGCCTTCCAGATTATGGATCTTCAAAGACAAAATTACTTTCGTGATACCATTTGCAGTATTAGAAATTTCTTATTTCCCTCTTAATAGTTATCTATGATTTGTAAAGCAATTTAAGGTAGTTAGGAATTTCTTGATACTCTCTAATGCATCATTAATGGGAACTTGAGTTAATACATAATGACACCCAAAACAGGTAAGAATATTCTATTGGCCATTCTTCCAACTTCCTGAATAGCAGCTTAGACAGAATAAAATATTATGTCTTACTTTCTTCTGCAGATACAAAGATGATACCTATTGAAAATTATGGAGTTAAGTGTATGTCAATAGGATTTCTTGTGGAGAAGGATGCCCCTATTATATGGAGAGGTCCCATGGTATGCCGTCTCCTTTATATTGCTTTTGCATCTGTATCGGAACCTGTCTCAACAATGATTTACATCAACAGAGTAAAGTTGGAATTAGTTGCAAAATCTTATGCTTAGAATTTTTCTTTACTTAACGATGCAAAATATGGTGTTAACATTGATAACTGTGAAAATGAAGATATGTTATAGTTTTAAATTTACTCTATTTGAGAAAGTTGTTCATATGACCTCAATGTGCTGTTTAATTTCTTGATAGTAACTGTCTGTTACTAAGATTTTATTACTTTCCTTTTGGGTAACTAATTTATTGCTTTATTTGAGATTTTAATTGGCTTTTTTTTTTTCTTTTGCAAGGTGATGAGTGCTCTTGAGAAAATGCTGAGGGGAGTTGAGTGGGGAAATCTTGACATTCTTGTGGTGGATATGCCCCCTGGAACTGGTGATGCTCAGATAACAATGAGTCAAAATCTGCAATTGTCAGGTTCCTAAGATTTTGTTCTCTACCACATTTCTCTAAGCATCTGTCAACCTCACTTAAGATTGTTTTCTTACACACTTTAGTTAGCTAAAAGTTAAGGGCCTTTTTAATTTGGTTGGCTGGTTGGAGTGAAGGGCTTAATATACTCTATTTCCATAGACATTTTACATCATATTTGACATCACCATGCCTCATTCCTATTTCCTAGGTATCCATAAAGAGAGAGAGAGAGAGAGAGACCCTTTTCTAGTTTTATTTCCTATAATTGATTTTATTTCATGTAACATTAGTTTGTTTCTAATCACTGTTGATTTGCTGGCAGGTGCTCTTATTATCTCAACTCCACAAGATGTTGCACTAATAGACGCTCGTAGAGGAGTTAAAATGTTCTCTAAAGTTCAAGTTCCTGTATGTGATTTCTTTTCCAAATTTTGAGAAGATGTTGATGTCCTTCACTAACTTGTGAGTCTATTTAGTAACTTGGCTTCAGTCCTGTAGATTATGTTGTACGGCTCCTAAGTAGCATTGTTGGTTACACTGACTAATTTAACTATGGATGAGGGTTTCATCAGCTTTGGTGTACATATATCATAAAGGAAAGTACTATAAACCCCCATTGGCAGAAGGCATGAGACATGGGATTATAAAGTTGACATGCATATTTAGACGTGATGCTAGCATTCAGAGTTGCATAGATGTGTCTTGTCGTGCATGTATTTTCATTCATGATATGGGTTTCTACATCCTACAAAGATTTGTAGAAACTGGCAGGAAGAATGTTCTTTCACTTATTCTAATTTTTGGGTCCTTGAAATTAAATGAATGAAAGCTGCCTTTGAGAATTTTATTGATAAATATTCTGATTGCTTTTGCAGATTTTAGGATTTATAGAGAACATGAGCTACTTCAAGTGCCCACATTGTTGTGAACTTTCATTCATTTTTGGGGAAGGAGGAACCCGACAGACAGCTGCTTCAATGGGTTATAATTTTGTTGGTGAGGTATGCTAAATATTGCGATCAACTTAAGTTGTGTTCATTGTGATGAAGTTAGGTTTATTCTTGGGAAACTAGGAATTCAGGCTGTCTTATGCATTCATGAATATTCATATACTTGTTGTAAGATGCATCTTAACTCAAGCTGTCTTGTGCATTCTTAGATATTGAGTGCAAATTGATTGACTAGCATATGAATCTGCTTGTTTACCATAATCATACATTCCCTATTTCAGATACCATTGGAAGTTGAGGTCAGGAAAGGTTGTGATGAAGGTGTCCCAATAACAATATCATCACCTGATTCTGTGGTATCCAAAGCATACGGTGATGCAGCACAAAATGTTGTCAAGAGACTTGAGGAATTGTCAATAGAATGTCTTCAACCAGAGATTAATCTATGAAATTGTTCTGCCTGGCAAATGATTGCCTTCAACAACGGTGTGATGGTCATGTTAACTCACATGCTTGGCCATGCCTTTGTAATTGCTCTACGTACTGAATTGGCATGATTATGGTTGGCAATTTGATTTGTTTCTACTTTTCACTGTTTAAAGAAGAAACTGATGTACTCAAGGCCTGGTTGGGATGGGAAGTACTCCAATAAAACTAGGGTGTAGAAAAACTTGAGAACAATTTGCATGAGAGCTACTGCAAATTGTTGGATGCAATGATTTGGACAAGGATGAGTTTGTTAAACAAAGGTGTATATTGAGACTATTTATTGTAATTATCTTTTATATCTAAGCATATGGCAAGATATTTGTTTTTATTTTTTTTTTTTCCTTGCTGAGTTGTTGCTGTACTGTTGATTGCGATGTCCTGAGATATAGTTACAAAAAACTAGATTTTGGTAAGTACTGGGAGGAAACCTACTGTAGAGCAGAATGCTGCATGTGATCGCCTCTCTGGGATTCGTTCTGTTTGGAAAGTAAACAGAACATGTAAATGAAGAATTTGAGATTTTGCATATGGGATAAGTTTAGTCCTAATATTCGTTTTCACAATTGGGCTGTATATATCCTATATTCCTCCGTGTGCGTGTTTGTTAAAAGCCACATAAGAAATTCATTATTTTCGTTAGTGGGCTCTTCTAAGTTTGTGACTTTTAGCGGATTTTTAGCTGAGAACATGTACTTGGTTGGAAGACTGCCGGAATCTGCAAACGCTACGTACACCCGTCAAAGTGGCTGTATTCTCATCCTAAAGAATGCTCGGGGATATGTGCTTTTTCTTAATGGGATTTCTCCTTTATGACTGTCACTTGGTTTGTGACATGTAACCAAGTGAATGAAGTTGTATAGGTTTTTCAGCTTTCATATTTTGTTCTCTTCTCTCCCTTTTTTTTTTTAAAGAAAAAATTCAATGGGATTGGACATGCGGTTAACAGTTCAATTGATATTAATGATGTGTAGTCATTATTTAATATTTTTGTTTCCAAAGTTGAAACTTTTTAATTCTGCCATGTTTAAGATGAATGTTAGACATCTCAAATCCTATATATTTGTGTGAGAGAAGAAATACTATTATTTAGTGTTTCAAGATCATTATGTAATTTGTTCTATGTATGATCTCTTGCTGCTCCAAAAGAAAGACCAAAGAATGAATTTAAATTCTAACAAACTATTGATTTTCCAATATGCATACGCAGTATTATTAACCATTAGTTCATCACATATTTTTGTTATTAGGTCATTCAATTTGAAAATATAATTTTTAAATTTTTTTGGTGAACAATTTTGAAATCTTTCAATTATTCAGATTTATTGTCTGAAACCATTAACTGTAAAATACATATGTTGTTATATGCAAGTTTTATGAGTTTTTTAAGAATTTTTTAAGTATAAATTATTAAAGACTTTAATTTTTGTATTATACACTCTTTGACTCTCATTTTTCAAAATTAAGCATACACATGAATAAAATCAATATATTTTTTTTTTTTAACTTGAATCAGATTTAAACTTAATAAACCTTAAAATTTCAATCAAATTCATCAATATTAAAAAAAATTAAAAATTTTCAAAATTTTAAAATTAAAAGTTTTAAATTTAAAAAATTTAAAATTAAAATTAAAAAAAGGCTAATTTATACCAAGAATCTCAATATTGTATACATAAACCAAACCCCAAACCAATCCAATTTCACTTTTCAGTTTAATTTAGAAATTTTTACATCCCATGCTTATCCCTAGACTTAATACAAAAAAACACATAAAATTTAAAAGCTCAAGATAAACTATTCTAATAAAAACATTATCCATTTTTTTATCAGATCAAAAAATAATATTTTTAAAATTAGATTAATGATTGAATTGATCAATTAATTAGTTTTTTGTTCAATCATTCTAATTGATTTCATTTCATAAGATACTTTTTTTAAAAAAATAATATATATTTTTATTTAAAAATTAAAAAAAGAAGAAAATTAGTAGGTTATTATAAATAATAAAAAAATATTTTAATATTTTAACTTTAAGTAAAATAATGTAATTTTTTAGAATTTTAATTTTTTTTTAAAAAAATATAATTTTAAATTAAATTGAATTGATTCAATTTATTATTTTTAATAAATTAATTTTTAATCTTTAACTAAATTAAATCATTAGTAAATTCTACTTTTTTGTTTCAAATTAAATATTATTTTAGAGTGAAATTTTTATTTCATAATATTTAATATTTTGTAATTTTTTAAATATTAATTAATTTTTTTATCTCTTTCATATTAATTATTTTTTATAATATATATAATAATTTTTATTTATATAATAATTTATAATCTAGACGTAAAAATCTTAAACGATACTATCTATTAAGAAGATAACGGGAGTATCATATTAATACAGAATCCTATCCACTCTATAAACCACAAAGGATGAAGCAAGAGATTCCGTGTCCCCACAGCAGCAACTGATAAACAAAAAGAGCAATCCACACGCTCTTCAGGAAGTTGCAGCGTCAACTTGACTGATTGTATTGTATATAAATTTCCTTCCCTTTCCTTTGATTTCACTTTCCTCTAATAATTCTCTTCACCTCACCTGCTGAATGCATCAATTCACTGTAACCCTAAATCCTTCCTCCGTCACACTCACTCACTCATACCCTTGTTCCCATGCTCACTCTTTACAATCAATTCCCGCTCAAAACCCTAATAAACTAATTCTCCCTCCTATTTCTCTCGGCAAATCCATCCACCTCTCTCCTCCGCCCAATCACTACTACCACTGCTCCTTCTCCACCTCTCTCCGTCCTGGTAGTCTTCCAAATGGCACCATTCACGATTGGAAGCTGAAAAAGAACATCGATGTTTCCACCCTCGGTAATCTCTGCGTCGATATTGTTCTTAATGTTCCCAAATTGCCCCCTCGCTCGTCCGACGCTCGTCTGGCTTACATACAACAGCTGTCAGCTTCCCCTCCTGATAAGGTCTGTTTTTATTTTTTTTTTCTTTATTTGGGTTTCTGCTTATCTATTTTAGTCCCTTGCCGACTAAAACTGTTTAATGTAGTGTGGACTTTTTCAGAAATTTGATATTTTTGCGGCCCAGAAACATCAATACATTAGAATTTATATTGATTTGAGCTTTTTCAATGAACGATTATTATATTTAAATATATGCACGTTTTGCTTATTGATGCTGATGGATGTATATTTTGTGGAAAAGCTATTCTTTTTTTTTTTTTTTTTTAATCAGAACAACAGTCAGATTGTATATGATTTCTTTTATCAAATCAATGTCTGTAGTGCTCAAATAAAGTAGCTTATTTTAGTGTAATATATTTCGTCTGTTGTATCCTTGTGTTTATTATAATATTCCATGTTATCAAAGATTACACTATTCAACAGCAACAGAAGAGTATGAGATTTGAATTGAGTTGCGAACATAAGAACTAATTATAAAGTGAAGTTAAATATTTTAATGATAATAAAGTTCAAATGGGTAAATTCAACGGTAAAGTATAGTTATGGTGCCGTTGTGTGCTGCAGTGTAAAATTTTAAACTACGTGTATAATTTATTAATTATTTGTGCTAGTTTTGTCAAAAATAGAAATTGTCCAAAGTGATAAATGATTGCACACATTGATGAAATTATTATATAAATTCTTGAAAGTTATATTATTACAGCATTTTAATATAATGCCGTATTCGGCATTGTAATATTCACCAGAAATTTAATCTTGAAGTTTGTAAGCTATCTATGCTAGGTGCAAATTTATAGATTTTCCTTAGTTGGATACTTTGTTCCTGGTGGTCTATTTCATTTCCTGCATTTTTCATGCAAGACTTGTTGGTAGTAATAATTTGATCAATGAATTATTTATGTCATTAATTTGTTTGGTTGATTATGTGTTTTCTCACAGCAATTCTGGGAAGCAGGTGGTAACTGCAATGTGGCTATAGCAGCTGCAAGACTAGGACTTTGTTGTGCTGCTATTGGTCATGTGGGCAGTGAAATTTACGGAAAGTTTCTTCTAGATGTGCTATGTGATGAGGGAATTAGTATGGTTGGGATGAGTGAAGATGTCACGGACAGTTCTGATGCCTTGTATGAGACACTTTTATGCTGGGTTCTTGTGGACCCCTTGCAAAGGCATGGCTTTTGTAGGTAAATTACTCAACTTAATAAATTTCGTTTTTCAGCCTGTGTTGTTCGACTGCATTGATGTGGTCATCAATTATTCATCATTTCTTTATCACGGACTATGTTGCTAGATGATGAGTCTTATGTGACTTTTTTTTTTTTTTCAGTCGAGCTGATTTTAGTAAGGATCCTGCATTTAGCTGGATAAGCAAATTATCAGGAGAAGTAAAGATGGCTATTAAACAGTCGAAGGTTCTATTCTGCAATGGTTATGGCTTTGATGAGCTGTTCCCCAGTTTAATAGTCTCTGCTATAGATTATGCTGTTGAAGTTGGGACATCTGTTTTCTTTGATCCGGGCCCACGAGGAAAGAGTCTTTTGACTGGAACGCCGGATGAACAAGAGGCACTTCATTATATCTTGAAGATGAGTGATGTTCTTCTTCTAACATCTGAAGAGGTTTGGGCTAAAAATTTTTAGAAAAGTTTAACATTACTTTTAGCCCTTTCAAAGTGTTCCATTCAATATCTTACCAATACTGCTATACTTTTGAAAATAACCCCAAAATTTTTTCCTGCAGTTCTTCATAAAATATAATTACTGAAGTCTTTGGAAAACTAGTTCTCTTTTGAAAACAAGTCTGAGATTAAAGAACTTCAGTGTCAGAATACATTACCTTTCGTTTTTGATGCTGTCATGTGTTTTGCCTCTGTATCTTTTATGTGTGACGGACAATAAATTCAATTTGCTTTCATTATAGAAGTATTGCTAATGACTACTGCATTAGTGCTGTAAAATTGTACTGTTCATGGGAGGGGCACATGAAAGGAACAATGATCTTTGTCCCATTATTAGCATGGAACAGTTTCATAAATGAACAACAATACACCACCAAGTCCAACATGGTAGTAGAGCTGCTTGTCGTAGTTGCTTTGTTATATGATTTTTTATTATCATTCTATTTGCACTTTAATAATGCTCCTAGTTGCAAATTTTGTGTTTGATAATTGTCTGACTTGGTTCATTCGTATTAATAATCTTCTAGGCTGAGTCATTGACTGGTATAGGACACCCACTCTTAGCAGGGCAGGAGTTGCTAAGGAATGGAGTTTGCACTAAATGGGTGATTGTGAAGATGGGTTCTAGGGGCTCAATTCTAGTCACCAAGTCAAGTGTATCTTGTGCACCTGCATTCAAGGTATAATATTTTGAAAATTATTCTTTCATACCTTTTTGAAGTCACAATTCTATCATGTGTGAGTGAATTTGTACTGGGGTGTTAGCAAGTATGGTACTTTTTATTGTGTTCTCATGTTTTGTTTAAGCCATGTTGCAGTTATGTTGCTTGCATAACCAAAGCCTTTTTTTTTTTGGTGCAAAACTCCAAAAACAAATGAAACTGGTTCACTTTTCATTTGTTGGCTACTTATCTTCTACGTGTTTTCTTCATTTCATAACCTACAATATGCATAAGCTTCAAAGTATAGCTTTTCAATAATGCAGAGTGTATGCGTAAATTAAGTTAATTTTAGCTGCCAGCATTATAACTTGGAAAATGGAAAGTTAAAATTGATTGGTTTCTGAAATGTGATCAGGTGAATGTAGTTGACACTGTTGGCTGTGGAGACAGTTTTGTAGCTGCCATTGCGTTTGGTTTCATACGTAATATGCCCTTGGTAAATACATTAGCAATTGCAAATGCAGTGGGTGCTGCAACTGCCATGGGCTGCGGCGCTGGTCGTAATGTAGCAACCTTGGAGAAAGTGACAGAACTCATGAGAGCATCAAATATCAGTGAGGATGATGAATATTGGAATGAACTACTTGTAAAAAATTTGGATGCCAAGGAAATTAATTTTCTTTCTAAAATGGTAGTAAATGGAAGCAGCAATTGGCTGAATTGTGTTGCCTCACAAACTGTAGTTTCTGAACTGTTGCCTAAGCTTGAGTCTGCACTGTTGGAGGGGAAAGTGGCTTCTTGATGGACTTGGCGTAAAGTTAGTCGTTTAGGAGCCAATTTGATTTGGAGTAGCTTCCCTTGCTCTCATCTCTGTGGCAGTTCAAGCCATTAACATATGCTGAGTTTATCTTTTGGTTGGAATTGGATGGGGATGAGATACTTGCTGAGAAAGGCTGTACCCTCTTAAATGGGCTGCAAGCTCCTTTTATTTCCACCTTTCTATTAGAAGTATTTTGAAATGATGTTTCAGAAGCTGTCATTGGTACCCCAGATTCTTCTTGTATTTTGAATTTGGGTTCAGCAGATATTTATACTGCATTACTATTCCCATGTAATGATATTCTATTTTTTTGCAACATTGCAACATTGTACTTCTCAAGCAGGTGTCTAGAATACTCCCGGAGTTTACATCACCAGTGTGATGTTCTTTTCCTGAGATTTATGAATATAATATATTTATGATATAAGGTGATGCTCTTAAATTGCAAATATGACAGTTATGGTATATCAGAAAATGCTGTCATAGTGTTTGTAGAGGAAATATCTTCGAATTTGGGCAATTGGGACCTATGCCAATAGCTCAAGGACCTCACCATACTTCGACTAATATTTTAATTTTGTTCATGACCACCACCGTGAAACTAGGATTTGTTTTCAAAACATAATCCAATAATGCTTTTAATTCTTTTTTCTTATTGTCCTTGTACTATTTTCACGACATGGGTTCGTAAAACTCTAGTTTGTTGAGGTATGTTAGTAAAGCACTGCATTCCTATCTCCACTACTGCTTAACATGCACAAACATTGAAATTTTTGGATCATAACTGAACTCCGTTAACTTTCACAATCTTATTCATACGGATGCATATGCATTCCTTTGAAGTGAATACACACCAAGGTTTTCAGGTCTTCGGTCCGTCCGAGTGGAAGGTGCCACCACGACCGCCAAGTATGGTGGTACTGCCTGTGATTATGGGTCGGTTCGTTGTGGGCTATAAGCTTCTCGTCATGAACCAATCAAGTAGAAATAGCATTTCCAGTAGATGGAGTAGGATTCATTATGACTTGCACATTCGGCCCCGTTTGATGCGATATCGCTATTCAAAACTAGGGGTGAAAGTTTGTCGGTTTTTAACCGGTATACCGCCAAAACCGAACCGCCAAATCAAATCGAAACCGAAACCGTTATAAACTGAATATTTTCAGTATTAATGCCTAAGATTTTTTGGTTTTCGGTATCGGTTTCGGTTTTTGGTTTTGATTTCGCGGTATACCGTCGGTATACCGCCAAAAAAGGGGTTTTAATTTGAAATGTACATTTCTGTTAAGTGGAATGTACATTTTTGTTAAGGTAGATGTACATTTTATGTTAAGTGGAATGTACATTTTCTGTAATTTTGTTAATTTATTGATATTGAGTATCCATGATTTTTGTTGGAAACTGGGTATAATTTGACTGAGCATAATTTTGATGAACTGAGTATCATGAATATTGAATATTGATACTGATTATTGTAATATTTTATATACTGAAAAATGGGGAATGTACATTTTTATTAAGTGAAATGTACATTTTATGTTAAGTGAAATGTACATTTTCTGTAATTTTATTGATTTATTAATAGAGTATCCATGATTCTTGTTGGAAATTGTGTATAATTTGACTGAGCATAATTTTGATGAACTGAGTACCATGAATATTGAATATTAATACTGATTATTATAATATTTTATACATTAAAAAACAGAGAATGTACATTTTTATTAAGTGGAATGTACATTTTCTGTTAAGTGGAATGTACATTTCCGGTATCGGTATACCGCGAATACTACATAATTTTAACGGTACCGGTTTTGGCGGTTTTCGTGGTACACGGTATCGGTATTATGGTTTTCCGGTTTCGATTTTCGCGGTATAGATATTCGCGGTATACTGATTACACCCACCACACCCACCGTTCTTCGAAGCTGCACCTTTCCTTGATTTGACTTTGACCTAAGATGAAGTTAGTTCTCTGCTGGGTTCCCTCTTGGACGTCCCGTTATTGCTCAAAAAATTGGTGATGGCGCTTCCTTCACCTATTTTATTTCCCTGATGGCCGCTTGATCAAGATTTGTTCAGTCGTCCTTGGGATAGATAAAAGCACATATTGTATGAATTCCCTTTGCATATCGATTTTGGATGTCCGCAAATTATTGCCTGAAGCAGAAGCCAAGAATAATATGACAATAAAGGTAGTAGTGTTTTATCCCCTTGAATCCGTTGGGAAAAAAATTAAATCTAAATTGAAAGAAAATCTAAAATAATATGAAAATTTTTTAGTTGAATTTAATTTGACTCAAATTGGATTGATAATAGATTCGAATAATTGGATTTAATTATTAAAAATATTTAAATTTAGTTTAAAAAATAAAATAATATTTTAGTAATCCAATTTGAACTCATCCCAAATAACGTGACTTGCCTGAACCATTTGCTAGCAATCATCAAGAGGATAAGATGCATGTTGAATGAAGCAACTTCTTGTCTGTTCATGGCTAGAATCATTACGCCTTCAAGCTGGAGGGTCCGTTACATATGCCTTTCTTTGCACTGCCTGTTCTAAGACCATTCATGCTCTAGTTCTAGGTAATATGATATTGCAGGCTTCTTGAAAATACAGTCTGCATTTCTGCCTAAGTTTCATTACCTGATGGCATTTTAGTACATACTACGTTATTTCTTGTAATATTTTGCGTCTTGGAACCTTAAATTTGGTGACGAACCAAGCCTTTGATCAGCAAGACTTTGTTTACCATTGTTTCTCTGCACTTCACATATTTTTTCTATGGATTTGAATTGTAGTTCAAATATAAGTTTGAACCAAATTTAGGGGAGTGTGCAGTGTTGTGCTGGATTAAAGAGACTTTTGCTTGAGCTTGAAGATCTTCTCCATTACAGTATTTGAGCAAAATATGTTGTGAGAAGTCAATGTAGAAGTGTTGCCATTGTGGGATGAAAATATTCTTTTGTGGCTTTTGAATGCTGTTGGAGAAAGTGAAAGTGAATAAATCTATAGCTCATCAATATATCTTGAGCATCATAAACTTATGCAATGTACTTATTTTGATTAATATAATGGAATTTTTTGAATTAATTTGTTATCCATTAATAATATCTTGTGTTTTTTATATTAAATATTGATTATTTTTCTTTAAATTTTTTTTTGAATGCATTTCTATCAAGTTAAAAGATTTAATTATTCTGAAATAGTTGGGGAAAATAGCAATCCTCAAATTATTCTTAAATGTTTAGAGAGAGAAGAGAACAATTCTGCTCAATATTTTAGAGACAATAATTGTCCCTGAAAGTGAAAAATATTTGAAAGTAAATATGAAAATAATATCTCATTAATTATTAAATAATTCTCATATACCTTGGCCATGTTGTGTTATAAAATGTGAAAGGGACAATTATCGAATGCGAGAGTTTGGTTTATGGCCTAACTAGATTAAAAGAAAGATAAATGCACAATGGTTAAGGACAGAGCAGACATTTTTGAACCCTGCAAAGAATTTCTTTAGGATAGGAGTTGAAAATTAAGGGTTGCAGACATTATGGAACAACTTTAAGGTAGCATTAAATATAAAATATAATCAAATATAAATTTAATAAATTATTAAATTAATTTTTTTATTACATTATATTACATCCTACGTTATCTAAATTTTTGTTGTATTATGCACATACGTGTGTATGTTGTACAACTTTTTCTCAATCATGATTATTAATTGAAAAAAGCACGTTGTATTACATGCGAATGGCTGCTGACCGACTCTTGTTTGTTGAACAAGAACATATATGGCTACTGTCACCTTGTTCTAGAAAAATTAAAATTAATTATTTTGGTGTAATTAGATCATATCCTACCTACTATCTACACTGTATACACACAAAATTAAGTCTTTTTTTTTTTTTTTTTTATCATTACGTTTTGAATCAGTATAAACTAAATATTCGATTAGCGATTGGTTTAATCATATTATTATTATTATTATTTATAAATCAAACTTTTTGATCATGTTATCATTTTGTATGACCACATGTGATTGATTTAATAATGTTATTAATGTTTTTTTAATAGACACACATAAGTTAGAGATATTACACATTTTTTCACGAAATCATAATAATTTTGTAAATACATACTAATTTATATAACCTACACACATGCTTTCCATAAACTGATGTGAAATACCAAATCATTAGTGTTTATAAATCAAACTTTTCAATTATGGTGCTTTAGGCCTGCTTACTGCTGAATGAATGAATGGTTAAATTTATTCAGAGATATTGTTTTGATGGCAACCTGCTCTTTAACACTTACATTTCATTTCCCAGTTGAAACTAGGGATCCTCTAACTACGCTTTTAACTACGCTTTTGCAGTCATTGGTTATTTTAAGATAATGTTACTTACTAATAATAATTACCAAGGAATCAAAACCTCTTTTGCAGGGGGGAGTCAAATGACTCTGTAATACCATAGTAATGGGACGAAAAATATTGCTTAATAATGGTCTAACAATAAGGAATCCAATCCAACCATACTAAAATGAAAAGTTGACTATTCTGTAATTAGAATAGGAGCAAATCCTTTATGGAAATTAATGTTCTTCTCAATTATCCTACCCAAAAAATAAAAAATTACAACACTTTCAGGGAGGAGCTTGCTTGAAATGTTTGAAACCGAATGACATTAGAAAAGTTTCTTTGACTTTTATGCTATTGTTTGTATCGCAAAATGTGTGATATATAGGTAGGCAATGATTCCAATTTGCTTTTTGGATAAATTTTGGTAGGTGGTAATAGATAGATATATGTATATATATGTGACTTGTCTTGGGAAGTTTATAGACCAAAGGGACCCAAAAGGCCTATTTTAACTACACATTTTACTATTTAATACTACATTTTTTTGGTGCAAGTTTTTCCTTCATAATTATATAGATTTCTGGGCCAAGAATCGGTTGGCTTTTTATTGCAAGACAAAGGCGTCTCTAACACATCTTTTTTGAACTTGTGTTGATGCTGAATTTCATGGTGGAGCTCCACCACCGTGACTAGAGTCCACAGGAATGTGATGATAATTCAGAGTACCTCCTTAGCTGGAGCTCATAATTGTTACTAACTTGTCTGGCTTTGCTATCTCATCTCGTACATCACCTATCCTAATTAATTAATGTTATGTGAGATCCGATCGGTTTACCTTTTTTTACATATATATTAAAAAATATAAATAATATAGTTAAAATAGATGATTTTATATATTTTTTTTCTAAATATACCCTCACATTCACATTAAAATAAATATTTTTAGAATTATTAATTCTTCAATGTAAAATTAAAGACAATTAATATTGTAAAATTAGTTAATATAAATCAAATAAATGAATTTAGCAAGTTAAAATTTCAAAATTTTTACTAGGAAAAATTCATTTTGACAATAGAGGTCAAACAATTATAATTTATTGAAGTTTACCACTAAAAATTAATTTTGTTTAATTTTTCAATAAATGCATTAAATATTTTATGTTATAAATTTTTTTTTATAACAATGTATTAAGCAGAGGTATAATGGATAACTAATAAATTAATTATAATTTTTTTTTAAAAAATAAATTATATTTTGAAACCAATAAAAAAAATTTGAACTGAAAATTTGAGATGAAAGGAGTGCGTTATTTATATTTCTTGATTCCAAATGTATCCATGATGTGTATAATTTTTGTTGGATGATTACTGCATCAATGTACACATATAGGTCTTACCAATTGTAACGAACTTCTTATTTTCATAATTTTTAGATAACACATTGACACATAAATCGAGATTGAAATTTATCCATCATTTTCATAATGAAAATTATTATTATTATCCCTCCATCAATCACAATCACAATAATATAAATATTCATAAATTTGTTTTTTTATCATTCACAAAAGTAAGGAAAAAAAATATTTTTTGGTGATATATATTCCAAGTAGAATAATTGTTTAGTGATCCAACAAATATTAATCAAATAACAGTGTTTGAAAAGAAGAAAGAACTGCACTGCATGTGACCAATTTTAAGTTGGGAAAATAGAAATCTGAATTTAGATGAAAGTCATTACTAATATGCAATTTTTATGTATTAATAACCAATCTTAATTAATTTATAAATAAATCATATCATTGCTCTTTGCATCACATACATATGAGCAAGAGTGATTGATGTTTGATGATGAAAAATACACGGTTGATTATTCAAAGTAATATGCTAGAATCATCGATTTTATTTTGTAAAAAATTCAAGCTGTCGGTTGAAACATAGACTAATTGGCTTTCCTTCACTTTACAAAAAGCAACTTTTACGGGTATATGGAAGAATTCCACATGGGACTTCCTTGTTAGAAATTCCACATTAATAACGAGTTACAAATGGTATATAAGTTGCCAGTCTTAACTACATAACAAATTATAATCCACAGTTTGTGTTGATATTAATTTAATATTGATCATAATTGGCGTTTTATATGGTTATAATTTAATATATTATTTAAAATATATTAATAAATATTAATACATAAAAATATTTATATAATTAAATAAATAATATTTATTTTCCAATAAATATGTTTTACCTTTATATTTTGTAGTTGCTTATTTTATAGTTTTTTTTAATGATTCTTAATTTACATTTATAATAATTTTTAACTATAAGAAAGTTTTAATTATTTATGTGTCAAATAGTTAGTTTGACATATATTTTAAATAAATAGTTAATTAACAAATATCAATCACACATTTAAAACTGAATCCAATGTCAAAATTAATTTTATATAAATAATTATTAAAATTTTATTATTATTTTATAAAAAAATATTATCAAATTAGACCTTTTTATGTAAATACAATAATAAAAATAAATGTTATAATTAAATTAAAAAATAAATTTTAACAAGAAAACATAATTTTTTGATAAAACATAAGAAAATTCATAGTTTTATTTTTTTTAATTAGCTATAGCTATTTTTTGACTATGTAGTTCGTTTGATTTTTTTCTTATTACATAGGAAACCAAATACTTATTTTTATAAAATTTTTAAAGAAATAAATGTGAATGACTTTCCGTATTAATAAACTTTTTCAATTAATTTTAGGTAAAAAATTTTTTATATTATTAAACTTTTTAAATTATTTTTATGTGAAAAACTTCCTATATTATTAAACTTTCTAAATTCTGTTTATGTAAAAAAAATTATATTTTTAAACTAACTTTTATATTATTAAACTTTCTAAGTTATTTTTATGTGAAAATCTTCTTATATTATTAAACTTTTTAAATTATTTTATATTATTAAATTTTTTATATTTTCTTTTATATAATTAGAAAAATAAATATTTAATTATTAGCTTACTTGACATATAAAAATGAAAATATATTATATTGCCACTTGTCAAAATATTATCTTGCTAATACAATTATTTGACAAATTGCAAACACTCATGTAGAACTTAATTTGAAATCAAAATTAATTATAAATATTGATTATTTATTTAAATTTATATGGAAATTTTAAATCAACTTGTATATTTTATTTAAAATATTTTTTATTATTAATTTTATAATATAAATTAATTAATATAATTTTATTAATTAATTGTAATAATTAAATTTAATGCTACTTATTATAATATATCCCTCATAATGTGTAAGATTTTAATATATATATATAGAAATGTAAAAAAGAATGTTAAAAAAATATAAATTTTTTGTTTTAAAAATTTGAGATACATAATGAATCAAAATGAAATGATAATTATGAAAATTAAATATTTAAAACATGACATATATTACGTAATTATTTATTTTTTATTATTTATATGTCAAATATTATAACTATAAATCTAATGATATTTCAAATAAATAATTTATACATTGTCTTTTATTTTGGCTATATATATATATATATATATATATATATATATATATATATATTACTTGTAGTTTTTTAATAAATTTATCTAATAAATAATAAATGAATTTATTTTTTTAGAACAATGAAACTTTTCTAATTTTATCCTTAAATATCTCTTGATTTTCGTTAAAATTACTTTTCAATTTAGTTTGATTCTGCAAGTGCAAGCAAGCCAAATGTTAAGCTTGGGACTCAAGCTTAGCATCAAACACATACTATATAGGCAGTTGCATGTGCCATAATTTGATGAACATTCTATCTCCACCTCCCCTTTATCTTAGTGGCAAGCAAAAGACATATCCTTTACTTGAGATATTCAAAGAGAATTAAAGAACACAAGGTCAAGCCCTTCAAAGAGTACCCTCTCTAATCAATTACCATAGTGCCTATATATTTAATAAATTAATCCAATACTTACTCTTCATCTCTTTAAATATTTAGTTACTCTTAGTTCAAGGAAAAGAAATTAGAAAGAATTATTCATTTACTCGCAATGATTATATATATATATAACAAATTTTATCAAAAAATAAAAAGGAATAGAAAGAGTGGTATGTATAGTTTACTTGTATAGAAATACAAAGAGTAAAAAGGATGCGCAATTAGGAGGCTACTGTATCTCAATGATTATTAGCTTATTTATTGACATTAGATTGTGGGTTTGAAAGAGAGCTGTAGAATTTTTTTATGAATAAAGTTTAAATTAGAATTTCTTAATTTTACATATAATTTTAATATAATTAAATAATAGTTATTCGTAGAGTTGTGAACTATTTAAATGCACTTATATGACTTGTATTCATTTTTTTTTTCTTTTTTATGAATTTAAATTTAAAATCTTGCAGTAATATAATTGATTTCAACACCATTAAGGCTCTGTTTAGAAAAATTAGCTAATAATCTAATAATTAGTTGATAATCTTGTTGTAACTGATAATCTTATAGTTGAAAATTTAGTAGTTGATAATCTAGCTGATTGATATGAAAGTATTTGGTAAAAATAGTTTAAAATATTTAAAATGACATAAAAGAAGAATAATCTATTAGCTTTTTAGTTGGATGTTAATTCTATTAGCTTTTTTTAAGAGATTATAATTTAACATTTTTTTAAATATTTTAATTTATCAAACAAAACTTATTAATCAAATTAACTTATAATAATATTTAATTTAGATTGCAATCTAGATTATAATTTAATTTTATAGTCTCAAATAAAGCCTGAGTCAAACAAAAATTAATAGACCGGTGAATCAATCCCTTTCCCAGAGACTAAAAATAAAATTGTTTATGAACCCAAAAAAAAAAAAAAAATAATAATAATAAAGCTGTTTGGGTTGACCTCAACATGAATAAGTAATGGACGCCTAAGTTGCAAGAGCGTCTCATGATGTTGGAGAAAAAAGTAATATTCAACCCAAAAACAATTAATAATTTGGATGTTTACATGAAAATATTAACCCCTATGTGTGAAACCCAATATTAGGGAAGTGTAGAAAGTGGACTCGGCGTCATCGTCTGACTCCTCCCTCCTCCTACCATTCTTTCTTTCTTCCTCCTTCCTCCTTCCTCCTTCCTACGTATATATATCTCTCTCTATATATATGCATGGCCCTATCTCATAACTCTCCCTTATACACCTCTCTCTTTCCTTCTCCTCAATCTCATCTTTCATGTATTTAACAGTTGAGGGGAATGTTGTCTGGTTCGATGTCTTTCATGTGAACCTCATCAAACGTTATACTGAATGATTTCGGACCAGGCTTCATTCCCCCCAACTATGTTTGATTGTTCTTGTTCAATTTTAATCTTCATCAATTTTGCAAATAAGGTATGTTCTTTTTCTCTATTTATTCTTCAACGCTTAATTAAATATGTATTCATATATTTATTGGCAGGCGCAGGATCCATTTTTAATTCGATCCTAAGCATATAACAATAACAGAATTCCCCCACCGGGAAACGGCGGCCGGTCAGTATATATAGATGTTTTAATTTTCATGTCCTTTAACATCATATATATATATATATATATATATATATATATATATATATATATATATATTAAAACACTTGTGCTAATGTGATCATATGACTCTGAAATTCAGTCTTTACCTAGAGGGAGTGACAAAGACTACGTATAATATGTTCTTAATTTTAGAGTAATTAGGGGAAATCAAGTTTACAAGGGAGATCAAATTTGATTGCCTGTTTTTCTTCCCTTTCAGGAATCATCATTTACAAAACTTCTTCTCAGTGAGTTAAAAAAAAAAAAATTATGGCTAGTTCATAACAAGTGCGTCAGATGTATTAAACTCTCCTGTGGGTCAAATTTCAAGTGACCAATATATAAAGCCAAAAAACCATATACCATATGTATGTGGGAGTGGGATCCGATTTTACATGTGAAGCTAATAGTTTCTGGTGGGTCAGATCTGACCATGGAGGTTGTCATTTGTTCAGGAATGCTGTAGATACTTCCATGGCTGCAGCTGCTTGATATCATATACACTGAGGTTGTGTTTCAAGGCAAAAATAATTGGTCTTTTTCTACATAAAAGTCTATTAACATTTCTGCCCCATTATCAGCTCGAACTCCAAGCGGAAACAAATATCTATGTAGTATGTGTAGACATTGACACCATAGTCTCATTACAACATCAATGACTTGCTGTGAAATAGGGTATGCTAGCAAAACTGTTTGTGATTCTCATGTGGAAAAAAAGGTTGAAATTTTGGAATCAAAGTACTACTTTTATGGGATTTGACAGGACTACTTTGGGATGAACATTGAAGACATCTAAGAGAAGAAAAAGAAAAATAAATAAAGTTGGGTTGGGTGCCAAACTTTATGGGGGGCCAGTCTACTCAGCTTATGTGTGTGTTCCCCGTATGAATGATATATTATTATATAGTATATATATTTTGTTTTGTTACAATAGCAACATCTGTAGTGATAATCATTAATCAACCTTTACATGCATATAAATGAAATGGTGAGTGGCACTAGCTGCCTGCTTTTAATAGGCATATTAAAGGTTAGGATACCATTATTCGGTTTACCACCTTTGCATTCATAACTCTTATGCCTTTGGAGACACCTTTTGTATATATTAGAATTTTTTTAAGATTTCTCAACGCCAATTTAAAGAAGCAAAAGAAAAAAAAAAAGAAGGGAATTTATAGGCTACTTCAATCTCCTGACTTATTTTATTGCAATTTACAAGTCATACTGTCATCAATCATACTACTAACTCAATGAGTGCCTTAGAAGCATCTTATATTATCGAGCTTTTAATTTTTTATCCACTTTATAATAATGTAATTAAAAAATTTTGGATACAACAATCAATCTTTTTTTTTTTAAAAGGTACAAAACTATTTCAACACTATTAATTTGCAAACAAGTCAACTATCAAGTATAAAGTTAACTGATGTATAATAAGTAATTTATAAAATTTCTAATGTGCCTCAAGACATTCTAGTTAGAGTGTGTTACTATACATCTTCATTAGTATTTATATTTAACTTTTTGTATCTGAAATTAGATATTGATTAGAAATCATAAACTGAAATAGGGTATATGTAAAATTTTTTATATTATATGTATTCATTGTATTAAATAATTATGTAGAATTATATATATTGAGATAAAAAAAATAAATAAAAAAATTCGAATTAAATGTAAATTGTTTATTCTTTTATATAAAAATAGTGTAATTAGAGAGTGTTGAAAGCATCTTACAAGTCATTGTAAGTGGACTATTTAAAGGATGTTTTTTCTTTTAATACAATAATTTTTTTCTGCTTTATTTTTTGCTTCTTCACATGATGGATCATATTTGCTTTTACTATATATAACTGAATTACAGTCATAGTATGTAAGTAACTAAGTTGTATGGGAATTTCCCATGGCTTGAACATCCAAAACATGCATGAGCACCACTTTCCATGCAGTTGGTATGGAGAGGTAATTCATTTCTTTGTCGACCAAGGTTCGATTCTCTTAAAAACACTTTAGAAATGTATCTGAGAATGCAATAAATCGAGTAAATTTTGTTAATGTATATATTAACCACATGAACTTGGTTGAGAGTAGTTAATACGAATAGATATGGGATGTCGCTAACTATGCATAAGAATTGATGTTGAGTAGTCCACCATCCATAAACAAACCAAACTAGTATCATTGAAGTAGGGCCACATTTACATGTCGTTCCTCCGCCATCTGCCACACAGGAGATTCTCTAGGAAACGATGCAGGTAATTGTACATATTCATCCTCGTGCATTTAACCCTCTCATTACTCATTATTAGAGCCAAAAGAGGGATGAACACTAAGGTCTTGTCTGATTCTAATGACAAAAAAAAAAAAAAATGATAGTTAATTATTTGAGTAATGTAGCCTTTGGTCAATACAACACAGTGATAGTAATGCATGTCCAGTTGATTAGATTACAGAAATACTGTGTGAAAACTAATGACGATGTGAATTAGATTAGGTAAAGAAAAGTAGAGTCACCTGACTTGCTTCTTAAAGCAACAAGTGGATTGCCATACAATTCCATTGCTTTTTTGACTTAGCTACCATGATGCCAAGAAAAAGCATTCAACAACAAACATATAAATCTAGACACACTTTGTATGCCATCACAATCAGTTGGTAATTATCACCCAGTGTTCCCTATAATCCACATATGATTTCACTAGTACAATTTAATCATGAAATAGAAATGATATGTGCATAATTGATTATACCACTATCATTATGCAAGGATAATCTCTCATAACATTAACTACATCTGAATATTAATTAAGATTCAGTATGCATCCAATCTTATTGGAAAAAGTACTGTTTTTAGTTAATTTAGCACCAATTGAAATAAAACGTATGATTTCACAATTTTTTATTTAATTTTAGTAACATTAAATAAATTTTCAAATTTCTATTAACACAATAGAACAGTGAAAGAAGAAATTTAAATCTTCTTAGAGTGAAAATTTCTATTTCTGAAATTAAGCATTTCATGTGCTGATTTCCAACAGAAAGACCTCACCAAGCACGAAGAATGGTGTGTAATAGAGCTAATGGACAAATATATGAAAAATGTGTGGGGCCTGGTGATGGATATCAAATAATTACATTCTGTTTTTGTGGTGATCATCAGGACAACTATAATTCCTGAAATGACAAGAAAAAGTTTGTTAATGATTTGGATCCAAAATTCATTGGAAAAAGAGTGGGAGATAGATAGAAAGAAAGGATTTGTAGGCAGTTAGGGTATATAGGCCCAGATTCTTTTCAGGATTTTGCCCCTCTCTTTTCTTTTTGATGCTAATTTCCATCCTGATTTCATGAGAGAACTGTTTCCTTTGCTTCTGTCCATGTGAGCCTACTGCCCCATAAGTTCTACAAATTTGATTCTCTACATTTTCTTGAAGAGTGAAGTACAGATTTTTTTTTTATTGGGAGAATAGATTCCAAAATTTTCACTTCACTTTTCTCTCTCTCTGTTATCATTTTTATCATACAAACAGGTTACCCTGACTCCTTCTTAACAGTTAGCTTCCATATGTGATTCTGAAACATATTTTTGGCCACTTGCTATTTCCACTTTTCTGGGTATGCCCCCACCACCACCAATTCTCTTCAGTTGATTTATGCTTCAATCAGAGACTCAACTACAAAAGTTGCCTGACCTAATAGTAAGTCTTTTCACTTCAGATGCATGCAAGACTATGAGATTTTTTTTAAAGGGTTTTAGTCCCACTGAAGTAATCACAACTTTAATGTATAATATATATATATATATATAGGACTGAAAATTGTTTACAGAGAAACGAAATTTCGCATTCATCTTTACCAGAAACCTACACATTTGCTTCATCGATCAAAGTTTCCACCTATCACTCATCATAAAAGGCTCCAGATATTCTCATTTTAGTTAAAGATTATCATCTGGGACTGCTAAGTAATTCTTCATTTAGTTCACTTGCTCCATTCCTTTCTTTTTTTTGCCACATTGGAATATTCTTAAATAAGTGAACGCGTCAAGATTAATATTTTCAATCCCATTATAAGGTAGTTATTCGATTATGAGACTAATAGCTCTCAATAGCTGCACCAGTCCATATTCAATCTAACTCTAATAATGCCTCAGAGCTAACGTAAGTTCGTCAGCAAGTCCAAACTAGGCATCAAAGTAAAACCACTCATCTGAACAACTTCTCTTGCTCCATTTCTTGAATCCCTTGAGAGCAGCACCAAGATTCCCACTAGTAATATGACAAGTTGTTTTCTTAGGTGCTATGTTACTCTGGATCATCTTGCTTTCTATTGCTTTCAGATGTTCATTTTCAACTATCTTTCTGTTTCACTTAAATTGCATCCATAATGAACTTCTCAGCTCTTGATTGACTTCCTCCAATCTCTACCCGACGAAAAGTTTGGTTCTTTGCATGATCACTCCACAGTATGCATCCAGGGATTGTTTAACATTTTTAGGGGCCATACGCAAGTTACAAAATGAGGCCTTTTAACTTTAAAAAAAAAAAATTAATTAAACCATAAATTTACTTCTAGCTTTCTTACAATAAGATATTTATTGAGAGCTCCACTTTGAGATTGTCCTAAACTTTCTGTTTTCCTTTTTTCTTAAGTTTTTCATACCCAAATTCCAATCATTTCAAAAATTAATAAGTCTATAAAATTAAAAAAATAAATAAATAAAACAAATAAGAATTGAGAGATAAACAAAAGCCAATTAATACAAATAAATAAATTAAAATTAAAATTCTTAAACAATTTGGAAAATCCAAGATTTATTGAAGTAACAACAACCAAATCAAGATTTTGAGAAACTCTTTTGCAATTGTTTAATGAAAAAAATCATAAAAACTATAAGTAATGAGATGGAGTTATGAGAAATTGAGAATGATGATGTATTGGTGTAGTTTGTGAGAGCTAAAAGCCTCACTCTACTATAATAAATTAGATACTTATGAAATCTAGTTTTTTAGAAAAAAAAATTGTAAATTGTGCTATTTTTTATGAAAAAATATGATAAATGTTAGTTGTGGTTTTTTAATACCAATTTCAATTTTGTAAACAGTAATTTTTAGAATATTCCTATTTTGTAGGCTTTCTATTGAATTGTATTTTTAATTTTTTGGCTTTTTTTTGTCAATTTTAATTGTATAAAAATATGCTTCCTATATATATATATATGCGCGGGCGGCGAGACCTTTAAAATTAGGGGACTTAGCTGGTGTCTATGCCTCCTACTCCATTGAGGCCGTCACTGATTTTGCATCTCTGCAAGGCCATTCACTAGATAGGACCTTTTATTTGCACCTGGCACAGCAGGTTCAGATTACTTCACTTCCAAGTCCAAACCAAGACAAAGTTCTGTGAAACATCTCGCGTGCGCCAAATCTCCTCTTAAATGTAATTCACAAAACGGATTTCTAAAATCATGCACTCTTGCTCTACTGCTCAACACAGTTCATAGTTATTTTGTTCTTGCTCGCTATCAAGATTCGTCGGATATTAAATATGTCCAGCATGCTAAAAATTTCAAGATCAAATGCATATGGCTGTACTGTGGTAGAATTACCACATGCAAAACATATCCTACTTGTTGCTCTACTTTATATCCAAAAATTAAAAATTGATCATGTCAAATGCACAGCGATTCATAACTCTTCTTTGCTTATGAATGCTAATTCTATTGAAGTTGAACCAAATATCTAGGCCACCAAGAGGATCGCCTGCCAAAACTGTTCAGAAGCCCTGTATAAATAGATATCTTTTTCACTGTTATTAAAAGAGCAAATCAAGCCAACTGATCTCTGGGTAGATTTGCAACATACTCCAAAAACAAGGCAAAAAATTGCCATATCAAGAAATTGATATTAAAACATAAAACTTGTGATACCAGTACATGAATATTAACCAATTTAATATCTGAGATAATTGTTGTCCACAAGATACATAGAAGATACAAACCAATTATAGATGTCCCCATAAGTTTCTTCTCGATGTTAAAGCAGGAAGCTTGGCAGATCACCTGGAGGCATATGTAGTTACCCATACTGTGGTTGGGAATCACTCGTTGTCAAGCAAAAGTTTTCAATGAGACTAATGTTTCAAGTGACTCCCAACCATAGTACGGGTAACTACATGTGCCTCCAGGTGATCTACCAAGCTTCAAGGCCTTCCTTACACCTCAAACTTGGAGGCAGGATACCCACATCTCAAAACTTAAAACTTGAGAGATGCAGAAATACCAGCCACACATGCTTATGCCAGAACTTCTGCTACCATTTGAAAATTTTGATTCAAAAGATTTATTGCAGTCAGTTGCGTAAATCAAAACATCATGATATGTCAATGGTTCAGGCTAATCGCGAAAGGGCTTCACCAAATCAGTCTCATCCTGGAAGCTTGCACTGCTATTACAGTTGAAATTGAGACCACACTAACAGGCTTCTGGTTAAAAATTTGAATTCTGAAGTTCTAATTAAGTCTTGTTCTACAAAACCAAGATACTGACAAGCATTCATCGCACCAACTTTACATCCGCTCTTGAACCGGAAATGTTGGAAGCAAGTTCAGACACTCATGGTATTTTTCATGCTTTGAGAGTAATTCTGCTACTATTGAGACCGTGGATGCATCTGGTGACACATTTCTTGCTTCCATTTTATGGAGAAGTTCAATTACTTTTGTTGTCTCATTATTTTGGTAGAAAGCCCGCATGAGTACATTATATGTGACCCGGTTTGGTTCACAACCTTTCTTCTCCATTTCCATAAATAGATTGTTTGCATTTTCCACTTCCCCTTCTTTACAAAGTCCATTGATCATTACATTATATGTTATATCAGTTGGTTTCAGACCTTCATTAGACAATCTATAGAAAAGCCCCCAAGCGGTTTCACGCTTTCCTGTTTTACACAAGCCATCTATAAGGCAGTTAAAGATTTCAACACCTAATTTAAAATTGCAGTTTTCTAGACTATTAAACACATCCATTGCCCCCGAAACACAATTTTTCTTACAAAGCCATCCAAATAACTATTATATGTAGTTGAATTTGATGCAGTGTCATGAAGCTGCAACTGTCCAAACAGCTCCCGCGCATCCCCAACCTTACCTGCTTGGAAAAGACCACTTAACAACATATTAAATGTGATAACAGTTGGTCTAATCTCTTTGTCCTGCATTTTCAGGTAAAATCTCATAGCTTCATCAACCTTCCAGTTCTTGCAATATCCATTCATCAATACATTGTAGCTCACTACATTATGTTGACATCCATTAGTCTCTATAGAAACAAAAAGTTCCCTTCCCTTGTCAATCATACCTACCAAACAATAGCCATCTATCAATGTGTTATAAGTACAAGTCTCAGGCTCGACACCTCTCTGACCCATCAGTTCAAACAATCCATTTGCCTCATTTACCTTCCCTCTTTGCAAAGTGCGCTAGTCAGCACATTGAATGTCACAACATCAGGCATCAAACTTTGATCCCCCATCTCAATAAACAAGCGTTTAGCATCTTCCCACTCACCCAGGGAACATAGACCTTGCAACAGTGAACTATACACAACCACATCGGGCCAAATCCCGCTACCAAAACCATCCTTACAGAGACAATCAATAATACAGGTATAACAAACTCTGTTAGGTTTGCAATCGATGCCATATTCAGCATTGCCACTAACCATCTCTTCAAACAGCTTAAGAGCAACCCCTACATTCCCCATTTGACACAGCCCATTAATCAAAGTACCACATGTAATCACATTGGGCTTACAACCCAACACACCCATTTTCTTGAAAAGCCTAACAGCCTCACCAATCTTATCCTCCATACACAAGCCCTTAACTAAACAAGTAAAAGTCACCGAATTTGGCCTAAACCCCTTCCTCAAAATCATCTCCAAAACCACAAAACCATCACAAACTCTTTTCACATTACAACATGAATTAACTAAATGTTGAACAAAATGAAATCTTTCAACAACCCAATTGAATTCATTCTTTGGCAGAGTAAAATAACATATAATAATTGCTTCATTTTAGCAAGTGCACCTAACAAAAGATTGAATGATGAGGATGACGGAGTGGGTTGCATCTGGATCATGATGTCAAAGAAGTGCAGTGCTTCATGAAGAGAGATATTACCTGCCTTGCAGCTTATCTTCAACAATTTCTCGAGTGGGGTTTTGTAGTTTTTGGGTGTAGTTTTGGGATTGGAAGGTGTTTGTGCATGTGAGTTTGTGAAGAGAGATGAAAGCTTACTTACCTTGTGATTTTGAAGCAGTTGTTGAA
This sequence comes from Omphalea diandra, assembly GCA_949677035.1. NCBI lineage: Eukaryota > Viridiplantae > Streptophyta > Magnoliopsida > Malpighiales > Euphorbiaceae > Omphalea > Omphalea diandra. Next base: position 29,876 of record CATIWR010085210.1, on the reverse strand, counting down.
GAAAACGATGATAATGATGCAGCGGCGGCAACGGAAAATGGAGATGGTGGTGGTGTTTTGAAGGCCATTTTGGAGCGAAGTCATTGGGTCTGGTTTCTAGAAATTGTGTTCTGTTTTGCGGGAGGTTGTAGACCTGGGAACATCAGAAGGGTAGTTTCAACCATGGCCACGGGTTAAATGAACCGGCGAACTACCGGGGTTGTATTGGACTAGATAGAAACTCAATTCCAAGTTGGATCCGTTTATTGAAAAAGCTCCATTGTAAATAAATTTTTATTACTAATTTAAATTTAAATTATAAAGCTACATAATTTTAGGATTAATTACTAAAAATATCTTGAATTTTAGCACTTTTTTTAAATTTATCTCACAATTTATTTTTAATAAAAAATACCCAAACTTCAATTTTTTTCAAATCTATCTCAAACCAATATATGATTATTAAAAAAAATGGATAAAAGATTATTTTAATACCTGAAAAGTTTAAAAAGAAGTTTAGGTAAATCCAAAAAAGAGAAAATAACCAAAAATTATATAAAATCATATTTAATTTGATTTGATTCACTTTTAATATATAAAAATCTAACCAAATTGAATTAAATATATCTATTCTAAGTAATTGAAATATAATCTATTTAGATAAATAATTCATTATAAAATATTATTAATTTATAATTCAAAATGTAAACTTACAAAATTATATTTTTAAAAAATTAATATAATGATAAATAGTTATTACCTTTTTTATATACACATTAAATAGCTAAAACTTATTTCTTGCAAATAATCAAATCATCTCTTTATATGAATGAGTCATTTTTTGTGAGAAAAATAAATTTACTAAAAATATATAATAGTTAAATGTTAAAAACTTAAAAAAATAAATGAAAAATATATAAAATTTTATTTAATTTTTTTATATAAATAGTATCTTTTTCCTTTTGCATAGTGTCAGTGTTTTTATAATAATATACAATTTAATAATTTTTTATAATATTTCTTTAGTATAAAAATTACTCCATTTTTATTTTAAAAGTATATTTTGTAATATAAAAATTCATTCCCATTTAATTTTTTAGGGCATGTTAATCTATTATTTTATATAAATATTTATTTTACTATAAATCAATTTAGACTTAATTAATTAATTATATAGAAAAAAAAATTATCTGATTTTTCTGCTAAATGAGAATTAAATATTCATTACATACTTGTACTATGGGTTAATGATACAGGAGATTACCAAACTATATCGCTTATTTTAAATTTATTTTTAATTTATATCAAATTAGTAATCATATTATAATTTTTCATTTAAGCCGAGGTCAATGTTCAATTTTTGGTGACTTTTTGCTTATGTGACACTGGGTTGAGAATCCTCAAAAAATATTCTATACCTATCTTGCCACCTTAGTAGACACATCACAACAAGAGCTGAGAGAAAAGTGTTGATGTGGATGATGATGTGACAGTAGATGGTAAACTAATTTTTACTTTACCTTTTGATAGAAAGCCTTAATTTACTATTTGTAGATTAATTATCCCTTTCGTTGTGAAGTTGTCTTCAATTTCCTTTGCAAAATCTTCCACTCGAAGCTCCATTGCTTCTCATCTCTCTTAAAGCTCACTCTCTCGAAGATCTCTCTATGTTCTTCGAGCTACATTCCCTCTGTCGAAGGTTTGTTGTTATACATTCCTTTTAATTTGTCACTTTCGAAGTTCTACAGTCCATAATCGTTCTGCTTTCACTTTCAAACATCTACATTCTATAAGAAGAACTGATGGCAATGGATTGGTATGTAAAGAAGCAAAATGAAGTACCATCTGACTATGGTAACTATGAGAAATTGATTTGTAAACCTAGTTTATCTATTTGTGAGAAAAATTGAGAATGATGATGATGCATTAGCTAGATATGGAACATTTAGCTATGCATTATTTAGATACTTAACCTTTGTTAATTTTGAAATATTTGCATGTAATGAAAGTATATCTAATGTGTGTGAAATGTTTGTCATCTACCCAATAGGTTGACTTCATGAGTTTCATTCTCAAATAGGTAGTGCGATTAAAGTGTGATTCTTATTTGTATGTGTGTTTTATTGTGATTTCAGTAGATTGTTAAGTTCAGTTGGTTATTGGGTTAATGCATATGTTTGTTTTATTATATTACAATACCTAATAGTAAATATTTTATTATTCATTGACATTTAGTTAGGGTTTCAATTGAGAGGTTAGTTGGGTTTGTAGACTGTTATTGTGCTGATAAGATGTCAATGCTTGAAGTTAGTAACATGGCAAAATAAATTGACATAGGTGATAAGATTGATTGTTTTTATTGGTGGGACCTTAAAAAGAAATTAGAGGTTGGACTAGAAAGACTAGAAACTGATTTTGATGTTCTATCAATGTGTTCGGTTAGGGATAATTCTAGGACCATTCATATATATGTTATTTTAATACATTGTAATGTCAGTGATGTCAATGTTGTTGATAGTGTTAGAAGTGAAGATGTGGATGCTAGTTGTAGTGAAGAAGTAGAACATGAAATGGAAGTGGGAGAAGAGATTGATGGAAGTAATAAAAAGGAAGGAAGTGATGACAGTAAGTTTGTTGACTATGATTTGAATGATGAAGATGATGAACTATTTGATAGTTATGTGGATAAGGACATAGAAAGGGTATGCCAAGGGGCGTAAAACTGCTATAGAATCTGATGGACAAACTGATACTGAGTATGCAAACTCAAATGTGATGCCATCAGGTCCTGATGCTTATGCTTCAAATGGAGATCATAATAGGCCTAGTTTCCCTCAGTTTAATGAGGATTTGGAAATGTCAAATCCAAAATTTGAGATAGGCATGAGATTTTCCTCATTTACTCAGTTTAAGCGAGCTATAAGGAATCATACAATCAAGAATAGAGTACAAGTATTATTTAGGCCAAATAACACCAAAAAATGCAAGGATATCTACAAAAAGGGTTGTTCATTTTGGATTTAGGCATCACTTATATCAAGTGATAAAAGTACTGTCCAAATTAAATCAGGTCATTATGAGCATGAATATAGTAGGAAGCATGATATTAAACATGCCATTGACCAATGATTAACTAACACTTATCTTGAAAGGTTTAGAGTTGATGAAAAGGTTGAAGGCATGAAGGGCTAAAAAATTAGCACTTAAGTTAATTGAGGGTGATGAGAAGGCATAACTGTGTAGTTTACATCCACTGTGACATTAAAATTGAAGAATAAAATGTTTAGAGGGATGTTTATTTGTTTGGCAGAATTGAAGAATGGATTCAAGACAGATAGTAGGCCATTTATATTGGTGGATGGTTATTTCTTGTCTGGTATATTTGGAGGGCAACTCCACTATTGTTAGGATTGGTCCAAATGATTATATCTACCTAATAGCCTTAGCAATGGTTGAAAACGAAAATGAGTATTGGAAATGGTTTCTTAAAATCTTAGCTGAGGATTTAGACATCAATAATAGCTACCATTGGACATTCATGAGTGACAGGCAAAAGGTATGCAATGTTACTCTTCTCAATTTCTTTTAATGTCATAGTTAATGGTTTCTGATGTTGCTTACTTATGTTGATATGTATATTATGTAGGGACTAATGCCAGTAATAGAGGAACTCTTTCTTTATTCTGAGCATAGTTTTTGTGTGAAACACATAGAATCTAACTTTAAGAAAATATTTAAGGGATTAAGATTAAAAACTCTTTTGTATGGAGCTGCTAAGGCTACTTATGTACAAGCTTTTTCAAAAGTGACAAATATAATAGCTAAGGCGTCAGTAGAAGCATATGATTATCTTAGTAGTATAGCTCCTCACCATTGGTCTAGGTCATATTTTACTGTTTTACCTAAGTATGACATGCTACTTAATAATTTATGTTAAAGCTTTAATGTTGTGATATTACCAGTTACATGTAAGGGTGTTATTGTAATAAATGAAAAGATTAAGACAAAACTCATGAAAAGGATACACAAAAAAAGGGACGCAATGAAAAAAAAGAATAAGCATTTATTGTCCTAAGATTCTAGAAAAGTTAGAAAAAGCAAATAAACTTAGTTGGGTGTTTAATGCTGAGTGGTCAGGGAGTGATAAGTATCAAGTGACAGGTCATATGGGTAATTTGTAGTAGATAAAAGGGAGAGGACTTGTAGTTGTAGGCATTGGAACTTGACAAGTATCATTCGCGCACATGTTGTTAGTGCTTTGCTATATAACAATGAGAATCCAGAGGATTATTTAGATGGTAGTTACAAAGTCTCCACTTACCTAGAGATTTACAACCATTTGATAAATCCTACAAATGGGAAGGATTTATGGCCTATATCCACAACACCTTCAATATTACCTCCTGAAACAATCATTGTGAAGAAAGGGAGGAGACAAACAAAGAGGAGGAGAGATGATGATGAGATTGTCAATGGCATTAAAAATGGGAAAGTAGGCAAAAAAGGAACCATGATGACTTGTACCATTTGTGTTACACAAGGACACAATAAGAGGTTCCATAGAGTTACAATGATAATGCTTGCTTAGTTTTTTCCTTTGTTTATTTATGAACCTATTTGTAATATATATGTGCTCATGTTTACAAAATGCATCTCAAGTTCTAATAGGAGAAATCAGTGGTACTCAAGAGAGTCAGGCTTCAATCAATTTAACACTACTTACTTTTGATACTCAAGAGAGTAATGCATTATAGGATGTTGATTTAACTACAGATGAGGATCTAACAACAATTCCTAAAGAGCTGTTGACCCAGATATGGTTCTTAATATGTTTAAATAAATTTTTTAGATGTTTATTACTATGTATCTATTATATAATATGAGACATTTAGCTAAGTGAGTACCACACCTCTAGATTATGATGCAAAGAAAACCAAAAGCATAAGTATCCTAGGACAGCTTTTACCTTCAAGTTCCCCATATCTAAGCCTGCAAATGTGAAGCATCAAGATGGATTTTTAACTCAAAAGCCTCTAAAAGCATCTACCAAGCTACCGATAGCATCCTTAATGCTTGAAACATTAACTCTAAAGACAAAAACAACTGTTAAGGCTAAAAAACTAGATCCAGTTAAACCAGCAACATCCATTACTTCTAAGACTCCAAACCCGCCTATAGTAGTAACTTTCAAAGCTCAAATATTAGCTCTTATGCCATCTACAACAATTACAAACCCACCAACATCTTTCAAGACTCCAAGAGCAGCTCCTAAAGCATATTAAGCCATCACGTAGCTAGAAACACCTTCCAAGACTCCTAAAACAACTATAACACCTACAAAGCCACCAATACACTCCCAGACTCAAACATCAACTTCCAAACCATATCAAGCAATTGCACAACTACTATCAATAACTAAGACTCCCAAAGTAACTGCTACATTATCTAAACAAACTCCAGAGCAACCAACAACTTGTGAAAAGGGAAAACATAAGGGAATAGTGGAGAAACATAAGCCTTGGCTTCCACTTGGTCCTGCATAGACATTAGATCTAATAAGTAGTGTTTGGTACAATATTGATGGATAGTTTTTATTATGTTTACTAGGGTTTTGTTTTTTGTGCTAGATATTGGTGGGATCACAATTGATATAATGGTCCTTTTTACACATGTGACACACTAGGCACAGTTTTTTTGGCACACTTTTTTACTTGGTTTTGCCCATGCTTCATGTGTTACTTTATCATGTGCAATATGATGCTTATGATAGTAATTAGCACAGGTTGGCATCAAAACACTTTTGTATATGCCTTTATCCAATTGGATGAGTGAAAATATTTATTATTACATATCTATTCTTCCAATTGTAATGTACATCTTACTTACTTTTGATTTATTAATAAACTTATAAATTGCTCATAACCATAATAATCTTATTATCTTATAATCCTAACACTATCATAATCAAACTAATAAAAAATGTTAATAATAAATGTTCATACTCTTATATATATCTTAATAATCAATAATAATGTTAATAACAAAATGTAAATATTCGTCATCATAGTAATGCAGTTGTTAATCATAAATTATCATCATTATATCTTAAAACTCATCATAACATAATAAAATAGTCAATTTGCTTACTTCATATTCTTTTCAATTCCCATATATAAATAATAAGTCTTAAAACATCTAAAAGCAGACTCATACATAATCATTGCAATAACAATCCAAATTGCAATTACATCAAAATGTTTGAGAGTCAACCTAACCATATCCTAAGAAACTTAACCATGATACACTTTTCAAATTAGTATTTCTGTAGCAACATAAAAGCCACACTTGTACAAAAAATTGATATGTTTCATTGATGCCATTTTCTTTTTTACTTTCTTTAGCTCACATTCAATCATGCAAATTTGTCTTCTCAATTGACCATTGTTTTCAGTAATGGCCTCATTGCTCTTGACATGAAACCTTTTCAAATTTGAATTGAAACACCTAAGCTCTCTCACCAATAAAATTGTCATGTTTTGAAGCCATTTATCATGCCATTTAAACAAGCCACAATGCACAATACCCTACATTCATAAAGAATCCATATATATGACAAAAAATCAAAATTTGCTTCCAAATGAATTAGACATTAAGTGAAAAAACCAACTCATCCAAATCATCCTCAAATAACTCCTACACATCTAAAACCATTTAATAAAACTCATTACCTCCTACACATCTAAAATTAGCTCCTACTTTTATAAAAGTAACCAAAGCATTCAACATTATACACATTACCAAAACCCCTTAGTGTTAGAGGACCACGGGTGTTAGGGAAACAAGATTACTCAGAGTTAAGAAACCCAAAGTTACTTAATCATATTTCTTACTCAAATGCAGCTAGGGAACCAAAAGTATTTACCTGGTAAAAGCATCCTCGGAATCTTCTACCGGATTATTAACAATTCGAGAGACAAACAATTTTGCAAGCCTTCCATAATGACAATTGAAGAGATCTCCTCCTATGACATATTCATTTGCATTCGCAACACTACTCCTCTCTTCATCTATTTTTGCTTCCATTGTCAAAGACCTTTGATATAGAGAGTTTCAAAGATCTTCAAGCAAATCTTTCATTGCACTACATAGCTGTAAGATATTCAATCAACTATGAAATGGGAGTTACGAGTGTGAAGAAGAAGTAATTTTAGGGATTTTACAATTAAGGTAAAGTTATTTGGGAATGACATCACCATTTGTCACGTCAACTGCCACATCGATTTTGTTACATCATCTTTAAGGTTTATGAGTTCAATGACATGACAAGATAGGTGTAGAATATTCTTTAAATATTCTCAATATAGTGTTACATGAGCAAAAAGTCATCAAAAATTAAACAGTATTCTCAACCTGAATAAAAAAATATAGTATGATTATTGATTTAATACAAATTAAAAATAATTTATCTATTTGAAAGAAGTTAGATAGTTTGGTAACCTTTTGTGTTACTGACCCCTTTTTACTACTTTTATCTTCTATTTATGTGCCTTAATTATTATTTTTCTATTTTTATTATTTATATGATATGCATTTATTTATTTTGTTTTCTTTAAATTTTAACTTTAATTTGTTACTATTTAAGATATTTTAAGTAATTTATTTACTTTAAAAATAATTATAATCTATCATTTATGTCTATGAATCTTAAATTTTTATAAATAAATAGACAACACTTAATAAAAAAGTTTTAATTTTAAAATATATTATATATACTCAACTTTAAAAAAATTTTAAATCTATCACTAATATATACATATACTTGTAAGATTAATTTATTTTTTAATTTTTATATATTTGAATAAATTAATATATAACCATTTTATATTTTAATAAATTTATTTTTCTCTCAAAAAATGACTCATTAATATAAAGAAATAATTTGATTATTTGTAATAAATAAATTTTAGGTATTTAATTTGCACATAAAAAATGATAACTATTTATCATTGCATTATTTAGAAAAAAAATAATGACTATCAAAGTTTTTAATTTTCAATTATGAATTAATGATATTCTATAATAAAATTTTATAACAAATTATTTAATTCAATAAATCATATTTCAATTACTTAGAATGTATATATTCAATTTGATTTACTCAAATATTCGTATATTTAAAATGAATAAAATCAAACTAAACCAAATTTTATATTATTTTTAGTTATTTTTCTCTTTTTTGGGTTTAATTGAACTTTTTAAAATATTTAAGGATGAAAATGATCATTTATCTATTTTTTTTAGTAATCAGATATTGGCTCGAGCATAGATTTGAAAGAAAAATTAAAGTTTGAGCTTTTTTTTTTGTTAAAAAATAAAGTATGAAGTAGAAACACGGTAAAGTTAATTACTTTTTTTATATAATTAAGCCTATATTTTTATTTGTAATATATACAATCACAATTTATTAATCAATATATAGATGTATAATTTATACTGCATATAATGAAGTAACATTTAAATTTTAATTTAATTTTTCATATGAATATTTGATAAATATATTAAGACTTTAAAATTAAAAAGTTTAAAATTTTATTTATAATTTAATTAATCGAAAAATGTTTTAACTGGATTAAGCCTGTTTAGACTCATGAATGTATATAACCTTTGTGATATATGATTAACTAAATTTATTTATCAAATTAGCATGAGTTTAATTCAGAATCAATTTATTTAAACTTATTTAGTCTTAATATTAACCTAAGTCCTAATAAAATATTGATATCTTAAGAAATAAGTTTAATAAAGTTTCTTTAACATAAAAATGTCTAATAGAATTTTTCAAAAAAAAAACACATCAATTAGACATTCATTGAATCATATTTAGCGCTATAAAAATATTTTTTTTTTCCTTTTTGAATAAAAACTATGAAGTTTTTAACTTAGATATAAATTTGTGAGTTGGAATGATGAGAGCTTAATTTAACTAGAAAAGAAAGAAGCAATGATATTTAACATATAAATATGTAACGTCTATAAGATTAAAATATTTATATAAATCTATTTCGTATATTAGATATTAATATATTACTAGGAATTATACAAAAGTAATGAGAACATATATCAATTCATTATTAAAAATTATATTAAATGAATAATCTTATGTATTTAATAATGAGAATTTTCGAAATTTCCCACTATATATATATATATATATATATACACGAAAACTGTATAAGAGCCTTAATATAGCTAGAAAATATTACAATATAGAGTGCCAAAGCTATAAGCCTTTACAAGTGTCAGCAACTTGATATTGTTGTGATGAGAAATGCATGGAGCTTCTTCCCACTGTTATGCGTGTCTCACAGCAAATATAGCGGAGACCATGCAACTACGAAGGAAATTTTGTTTTCCTTTCGTCACAACATCAAACCAAACAGAAAATCATCTGCTCTATCCTGAAAATGATGCAGAAAGGTAATCATACTTTTTTTTTCCCCTTTCCTTTGTAAATCTTTCTACGTTGTTATTCTTCTCTGGTTAAAAATGATAACATTATTTCAATTTCCTCTTACCTCTTCAGATTATAACAACAAACCAACATTCACTCAGATCTTTGTAGCCTCTTCAATTGGCATACTCATTGCAGCAGCAGTGCATTTTCGTCTCCGGCAGCTAAGGGATCGGAAGATCATCCCTCGTTTAAAACCAAAGGAAGCTGGCCGGGCAGAGAAGCTTGAAAGGTTCTCCCATTATGTAGGTAAAATATATAGACACATGAACATGCCTATGTTAAACCAAAAAAAATTATGATCCACTAGTATTTCCTGTACATCCTTATATTGATGGATGATTGTTGTTGCAGCTAGACAAATCGGATTTGCAGATAGAAGAGAATGTCCGCATCTCTGCAAATTAGCTTCAGAATATATTCAAAAGAGCGAAGAATGTGAGGAAGATATTTATGCATTTTTTGCAGATGAGCTTGACGCTGATTCGCTGTTTGTAAAGCTTCTGGAGGAGTTTGAGAGGTGCATTCTTAGTTATTTTGCATTTCATTGGAGCCATGCTGATCTTATCATGCATCAGGTAAAGATCTGACGCAGTCTTGGAAATTATTCAAGTGGAGGATACGACGTGTTTTCTCTAATTCATCAATAATCTAACACTGATTTGGATTATTTGACTCATAGGGACATATAAACTATTTTGTTGCATGTGATACTTCATTATAACATGAATTATGTTACAGATTAACAATACACATTTTCACAATCGTAATTTCAAATCATTTTACATATTACAGATTCCTACATATAAAAAAGCGTGATATTGTGATGACAGCTTAATAAAGTGAAAATATTGTAATCAATCAGAAACTCCTGCACATTAATTTTTTTGATTTTCTGTTCAAATAGAGTGTAACATTGACAAAAAACCAAATAAATCTGAGAACTAAGCCGACAAATGGTGAATCCTCTGTTAGATCCTTTCTAATGTCTTTTTGTTGACTTCTTACCACCTAATCTCAGGTGTTGAGTGCTGAGACTGAACCCAAAAAGAAGTTCAAGCACATTGTCATGGCAGCAACAAGGTGTGTGTGTGCGTGTGTACTTGCTATCATTGTTGGAATAGAAGCCCACCTTACCTGCATCGAGATGGGAATCATTTAGTACTAAATGGAAGCAAGAGAATTGAATAACCAACATAAATTAGATCATTCAAAAATTACTTTTAATCTCTCTCTCTCTCTAGCTTCAGTTCCAGTATCATGGAGACAACTGCCAAATGAGTGCACTGTAATGGAATTGAAAGATCTCAGTATCGGATTAAGATAAACTGCAGTTTGCATAAAAGTAAATAAAACTTGCTTTCCTTTGTTTCTAATTCAGGGAACAGAGATTTGAGAGGGTGACAAAAAATCTGAAGGTGGCTAGAGTGTTCAATACATTGGTGGAGGAAATGAAAGCAATGGGAATAGCATCAAATGATGACTCACAATGTACGGAGGTTATGGCTCCCGTGGCACACTCCGATAGAAGTCCAGTCCTCCTCTTTATGGGTGGTGGGATGGGTGCTGGGAAGAGCACTGTACTCAAGGACATTCTCAAAGAGTAAGAGAATTATTTGATGATTCTTGATACTCTGCATTTCCAAGGGAACTGTTTCTCATTTTCATTCTTGGATTCAAATCAAATCTAATGGTAACTTAAAACACTTTCAAAAACCCAGAGCACCAATGTTTGAAAAGCAAGTCCCTGGAAGACAACCAGTAGGATCATATTAATCAGTAACACAAGCTATGCTGAGCTAATGTTTTATTGTTGCAATGAATCATGAGCAGACCCTTCTGGGCAGGAGCAGCAGGAAATGCAGTGATTATTGAGGCAGATGCCTTCAAAGAATCAGATGTCATCTATAGAGCCCTTAGCTCCACAGGACATGCTGACATGATCCACACAGCCGAATTGGTGAGACAATACGTCCTTTTCCCTATCCACCGCCACCACCACCACCTCAAAAAATCTAGAGAAGAACATTATCAAATTAGATAAATGAATTTGTACACAGCATTTAAAAATTACCTTTCCCTCAACACTGGTAACTTGAGGAAAAGATTTTGCCAGAATGTTTTCAAATAAGGTACACAAAATTATCCAGCAAAGCAATTATTGGTAGTGAGTAGCTTTGAACTGATAGACTATTGTAGTTCTGATAGCGAATTTTATGAAGCTTTCCCTCTTCCTTGTTGCTATATTTTTCTGCTAGAATTCTGGACTTAAGTCTGGACATTCTTTTATTCAAGCAAATATCTCTCATCTGAGTTAATCCTTTAGTTACCTGCTGCTAATAGGTCCTTAGACATACTTTGTCCAATTGTATTCAATAGTCAGTGCAGTCATAGAGCTATTTCTTTATTTTCTCAATCTATTCTGTTTACTTACTAATGAAAAAAGAACAAGCTGCTAGCCATCTCGATGTTGCAGCCAATCAAAAATAGTAGATGCATCAGTGATCTACTAAATGGTCTAGAAGCTCTTACCCAGTAATATTAGATTCTTAACATATTTCTGATGGTAGAATCCAGCTGAAGCTTTTTTTCCTCAAACAGGTACACCAATCATCCACAGATGCAGCATCTTCTCTCTTAGTAACAGCACTGAATGAAGGGCGGGATGTGATCATGGATGGTACACTTTCCTGGGCACCATTTGTCGTGCAGACAATAACAATGGCCAGAAATGTCCATCGCCGACGTTACCGCATGGGAGCCGGTTACAAGGTAGCTGATGATGGAACCGTAACTGAGAACTACTGGGAACAAATTGAAGAAGAACAACCACTGCAAGACGGATGCAAAAAGAGAAAACCATATAGGATAGAGTTGGTTGGTGTCGTCTGTGATGCTTATTTAGCCGTCGTCAGAGGCATAAGGTGTGGAGCAAATTTATTAATCTGATTTACTGGGGTCTTAATCTTTATTTAATTTTCCTAAAATACTGATGTAAAACAATGTGATAATATCTGCATATACAGGAGAGCTATAATGTGCAGAAGGGCCGTTAGGGTGCAGTCACAACTGAAATCCCACAAGAGATTTGCAGATGCATTTCTAACCTACTGCCAACTAGTTGACAATGCCAGGCTATATTGCACCAATACTTTGGACGGCCCACCCAAGGTACACAATCATATACTATCCCCTTTCTAACTTTCATTGTCTTTCCTAGCTTCTTTAAGCTCCCTCAGGGTACATAAAGTAGACAAGAATGTTGCACATGTAACTCAAGATTCAAACAACATACATAGACTGCACAAGATTATTATTTAAGGGAAGCTGAGTGAGCTAGGGTGGACTGAAATTGAACTTGGGTAAGTTGATGTGAATGTAAAAACTTAACATCTTCTAATCTAGAACTCTTGGTAGAAAGCCTGCAAATTCACAGGTTTGCGACCCCACATGGAACAGAGTATACGACTGGACAGAGGCAACCTTGCAACGGAAACTATCTTTAGCACGATGCGCTCAACAAAAAGCCTATTTCTGCCACTTCTAGTCTGATAAAAGAAATGTACATAGTGAAAATAATTAAGCCGCGAAAAGAGAGTTACAGAGATATTCTCAACTATCATAGCTGTAACCAAAATGTTTCTTCACATAGTCTGTCATCAAAATACTAACATAATAATGCTTGTGAAGATGATAGGATGGAAAGAAAGGGACAAGACTCTGCTGGTTGATCCGGATGAAATAGACTGTCTTAAAATGGTGAGTAGATTGAATGAGGAAGCAGACTCAATATATGCGCTTTACAAGTCTCCTAACCCAGCTAGGGCAGCGGGCTCAATTTGGAAAGACATAGTACTGTCACCATCAAGGTTAAACATTCAAAAGGAGTTGAAATATTGCATCCAGAAAGTTGAAAGATCAAAGTTATAAACTAATGTTCAGGGCAGATGAAGTTCTGAGCTCTTAAGGTTTCATGAAGCAAAAGATCAAGGCAGAAACAAACTCTGAGTTTTCACCATGTCTGACAAACGATTATCACATCAAGTTTGCCTAAATATGACCGCTCTTCTATGTAGCATTTCTCCTTTTGTTTTATGCTTTTTTATGTCCATTAGCAGGCCAATTGAGCTTTGGCTACAAATTGGGAGGTAGCCTCCCCTCTCTAATGCCACAGGGTGTCTGAACTACATTTACTAGCAATTTTATTGGAATGCAACTGAATACAAAGGGTGCCTGATACAACCATTTACTTATGGGATCTTTAATATAGGAACTGAACAAGAGAATGATACTAAGAAAAGAATAATCATAATCACAACATAAGCCATGAACTGGATGTTCTCTCCATTCCTAACTCTGTTAACACAATTAGAAAACTTCTAGCCTTTTTAAAAGTTTCAAGAGACAGTTAAAAGTCAAATAAGACTGAATAATTAAATCGCAGACTGAAAATAAAAAAGAGGATCAACATAGAAGCAAAGTATCAATCTAGATTTTAGTTTAATGTGTCATTAGTAAATTTACGTGTTGAACTCTATCATTCAAATTTAATTATAAATATAATTTACCTCATCCAAATATAAGAGCAAAATAAATTGAACATGAATCTGAACTCATCACGCAAGGTTATAAAAGTATAAGTATAATTTTTTTCTACTCTATTTCTATATGAATATGAAGGTTTCTCTTCCCTGCTGACCAAAATTCTGGTTCCACCAACAAATCATTCAAACAAGGCCATCTAAAGCTACGCAGCCAAATTACGCAGTCAACAAGTAGAAAGGAAACACTTAAAACACCCCGAATATTTGTCTACAACAATTGATTAACAGGAACCAGGAAATTTAAATGCCTGTATAACACTTTTTGCCTCATTTTTCTTTTTCACTTTAATTCAATTTCTATAATCATACAGGAAAGCCAGAAGTATATCAGCACTTGCAGATTGAAAAACACAATTTCCAAAATAAATACTAACTTCAACCTACCCTCATTTTGAGTGTGTTGCCAGGAAGCAAACAGGTCACTAACCTTGGTTTGATATAAATTAATGACCTCATGAGCCAGGCCAAAGCACATTACCCAGCCAAGAACCAAATATAAAATTTTAAATACAAGAATAAAACTTACATCAATAAAAAAATATTACATTATATAACTTCTATACATACAGATTTGCATAGAAAAATTAAGAAAATAAATTTTGTTCCATATACTCAAATAAGCTCCATATTTTAATATCTATACAATGTGAGACAATAAATATAAACTAAACACCAAAAAACTACTGAAAAGAGGCCAAATGTGAGCCTGTTTCTTACACTCAAAGCAGAAGTCTCGAACTTTGTTTTTAATATTGAAAAATGCAGACAAATGAATTTTTTTTTTTTACCAACCGTTACAACCTTAATCATCCTTAAACCTCAGTAATGTTACAGAAACATAAAACTTGAAGCTGCCTACATAATTCTGACAGTAAGAATGAACTTAATGCAATATGCAAGTTGAAAGACACTGAAGTGATATGAGCAGCCACAATTTGTTCTACTCAGAAACTTTCTGGATGTTGGGGACACTGAACAATCAAAGAAATTTTGTATCTCAAGAAAAGGTAAAGCTTGGAAATTGCTAGAGAAAAATAATGTGACGAAAAAGAAAAGATGCCAAGTTGAATGTCGAATGATAAGGAACCTGAAAGAAAAGGCTAGGAATCAAGCATGGTGAATATGAAAATGCAAAGGGAAATAACAGAATCATATAAAAAATTTTAGAGATCATTGTATACAGGGCTCAGATATCATCTAATTGAAAAAATGAAAAAAAGTTAATTCTGCCATAAATAGGATGTCAGCAAAGGATTATTTTATGGAGTGGGAAAGGAGACACTGAGGACCATATGAGTTTCAAAACTTGAGCCAAATGCCGAAGGACAATAATTCCATAAGGATACCCTGATTATTGAAAGTGAAATTTGCATGGTATTGTAGGCAGCACATGGAGACAAGTGAGGAAATGTTTGATAAATTTTCCACTAAGAAGACGTTATTCTTTCAGCATCCACATTTGGCACAAGATATAAGACACCATTGAAATTTCCATCTTCTGTCTAAGGTACTGTTTAGTAAATTCGAAAACTAAGTGCTAAATTTTAAGTATTGAATTTAATAAATACTAAAATTTTTAAATGTTGAATTTGATCAATCTATTTGATAACTGTAATTACTAAAAATAATTAAAATTTTTTATTTTAAAATATTTAACTTTGTAATATTAATTTTTAACATTTAGCCATCAAATTTATATTTAAAATTTCTTAAAAACATTAAAAAAAAATTCAGAAACAAATACCATCAATAAAAGTAATTTCTCTCATAAATATACAAAAACAAGAACATAAAAGCCAATAATACTTTAAGGATATATTAAGGACAAAAAAGTGAAATAAAAAAATTTTTATTTGTTAGTGATAATTTAAAGATAAATTAAGGGCATAAAAGTCATCCAACAAAAAAAATTGAAAAATTCATAACATATCATTTTAAGTAGAAATTTTAAGTTAATTGTTTTGATTTATCATTTTAAGTGACTTTTGACTTATTTTAAAATTTTAAAATAGAATCATATTATATTATCAAACATCTTAAAAGTAATAAGTACTGAAAATTTCAATTTTAAATTACAAGTTGAGTTGTCAAACACCCCCTAAGTGTTCATAAGCTGTCTAAGATAAACATTGGCCACTAGTAAATCATAAAGAATGAAGCCCCTCCTTCATGTTACACTTTTGCACAACCAAATACCATCTATTGCCTCTTCAACAAACTAACCCAACATGTCAATATATCACTTAAAATAAAGTTTCACCTTCCTTGCTGCAAAACGACACAGCCGTGATGATTAAGCTAACGCACATAAAAGCTCCCAGCAAAACTAATGCAAGGTCTATTCGTGTTGCTAGCTTCATTTGTCTGTTTATGTGCATGAAAAACACCACATCCAACAAGTTCGTATATAAAATGAGAAAATTGTTGTTATTACCTTCCCTGTTGAACAAATATAATTATAGGAGCAAACCCATTGCTAAAAAGGAAATTATTATGTTCAACCTTACACTATTTAAACGACTGTAATATATAAGTATAATGACTAACAGGTACACATGGGAAAATGCATATATCTTGGCATTCCACATCTCTAATGACACAAAGGAAAGTATTACTTCTAGTTGCATTCAGTTAGTTCCTATGTCATTCTGCTAACAGAATCCACTTTAAAATCTTACTTCAGCTCTTAGCTAAATCCAAAGTTCTGTATCTTTCAAGGGATGATTAACCCTTGAGATTGTGGTCACCACTTCATTCATGTTTTCTTCAGTTGCATTTACATGGTCCCGGTATTAAGAATAGACAACAACGTGAAATGCATTCATCTAACTACATAAATCATAAGTAAAATTACTAAGCATGTCAAAAATCATAAAAGAAAAAAAAAAGTTAGCAATTTACCTGATGCTAACCGTGAAGGGTATCAAAGAACAACGATGTAAAACTTCTGAGACAGGAAGTGTGCATCTTAGTTTAATTACGCATGATTAAATCCAAGAATCTACTGAGCTTGATCTAAATGTCTATCACACTGTATTGGCCGACAAAATTAGTTATCACAATTAAAAGAAAAAGTAGCAAGTCAATAAAGTTGTTAAATGGGTTACCAAAGACTATATATTAAAAATTTCCTTCTCAAACCACATTAATTGATTTTTTTTATAATTACACTAAAATAGTTAATGAAGTCACAGTTTCTAAATAAAAGCAGCAACAAAAATTAACTTGCTAGATAGGATATCCAAACTGCTGAAAACTCTCAACCCTAAGTGAAAAAAAAATTGCTAACAATAAAAGAAAGCGAATACCTCATCTATTCACAAAATAGCGAAATTGCTACCAATAAAGACACATGTATTGCATAGTTCAGACTAGGGCGCAGGTTTCGTATGCATAATACGTCCAAAAAAGGACATTCAATTTTTCATACTTTTTTCTTATATTTAGGAGATCATACTCAAGTAATCATGTCCATTCTGAGAGTCTGTCACGTGTCTGACAAAGCTACGTTATGGTATAGACAAATGCTGAAGTAAGAGTACATGTCATAAAAACTAATCGATAGTTGTCGGAACTTCTTTATGAACATGTGAAGCGCATTTCAAGCACCAAAACTCTCCTGAAGATATTCCAGAACAATGTCTGTTCTAGTTACACTAAATTTCCTGTCCTTTTCCATACATTTAAGAGATCATACACAAGCAAGCATGTCCTTTCTAGGTGTCTGATGTGCATTAGATACATGTACATTAGGTAAATACAAACTGCAGGAGTAAGAGAGTGCATGTCACAGAGTAACTAACTATAATTAAATTTTGCAAACTCTTTATTAAATCGAGCACCGAAACATCACAAGGTAATCGCATAAATTTTTGCCCCACTTACTCAATCTGGACTTTATTCACAATTATAATATTAAGAAAGACCGAGTCAAACCACTAAGGCTGAGGGAGTATAGCATCCCTTCCAAGGCCCAAAACATTTCAATATTTCTGATATCTTTCCTCAAATGCATATAACCAACAGCTGTCAATGCTGCGTTCTCCACATATACATTTCCAAATTTTGCTAAATCAAATTTGATTTTATGCTCCTTCATCCAATCTATCAGCGATGAGGTTTATTCATTGTTTATGAACTCATACCTTGTAACACAAATATGTATTATTTTCAAACATGTCAACCTCCGCATGCTACCACCAGAATATGAGGTCATAATAATTCAGTAAATGGGGAAATTGTACTTTGCATAATACACTTGCCAAGACTTGTACAAAATATTTTTTCTCATTGCAATCCAATCTTAAGATGTTACTGAGCATTAAAAGTAGTAAATTACTAGCATAACTCATTATTAAGTGACTAAAAATTAGAACACTGGCATTACTGATCATCTTGTTGCCATCACTATAAACAACATTAGCCTGCTCAATTCCAGACATCAAATGTGATATCCTGCTAAAAGCATGATGTGAAGATAGTGCAAACTTACTGGTGGTTCCTATCTTCCAAAATGCTGAAGCTAAAAAATGCTTTTTTTAAGAACATATTTCCATGCCATTTGCTCAGTGCTTCTTGAATCAATAACCAAGATGCCAACAAGACATCATCAGGCATTAACCTGAGTTCCATTAAGATAATCCTATTTCACCATTCAGCTATACCTAGCACTAGCACCAGAACCATCAATTCTTGTATTGTTATTGACAGTTCTAAAGCATCATACGTTCATTCTTCCCTTCAAAGTTCTCATTAGTCACCTCATAGCTCCTTCCACAGAAATAGCAAACATGTCCCCAAAGCGTAATTGTTGTAGGCCTAATTCTATGAAATGCATAAGAAGCCAACATAAATGATTCAGCTTTCAAACCCTAAAGAAATTCTCTGACAATATCAGTTAATTGTTGTTAAACTTTGGTAAGGGAAAGAAGAAACTATGAGATTAGTCAAACATAAATAAATAAGAACTCCGTGAACCTTCAACTAAGCATTCACATTAGTAAAACATAAAAGTGCAACTACTGCAAGCAATTTCAAGAAGTGCTGCTATCATATCCTCCTAAATGGAGCATAGCAAGTAAAACTGATGAAAACTTCCATATCTTGTAGCAAATGAGAAAAATAGCATTCGTCTCACTTGCAACGTATATCAAAACTAAATGAAGTTATTGAACAGCACAAAGAAAAGCAGAAATTCAACCTTATGAATGGTATCTTGAACCACTCACTCCAGCTTATGTTAGCCAAGCCCATCTCTCTTCACCAACCTGAGACTTAGGAAGTTTGAGGTTTCAACCAACACAAGCATCCCCTACAAGCCAAAATATATATTTGCATCAAACGTTGACAAATCACCAGAAATCAGATTAGTATGCACAAACCTACCTTATGTTAGGATTTTCCATGAAGCTGCAAATGTGAATAAATAAAGAATTGACTCAACTGGAATTACACATGCCAAAATGGCGTCTGACTCACGACGCCGCCGTCCTCCACTACTCCAGGTTAAATTATAACCCGACCCCATTAGACCGCGTTTGACCCAACCCTCAGATCTGCTACCACTTGTCTTTAACGATATCAACGCAGTAAATCAACGATACGGAGTGTATGGCGTTCGTTGCTTCTGCTTAGCAATTTCATTTAAAGCTCAAAATGGAGATGAGATGAGTTACGAAAGTAAAATTTCTCTCATTAAATTCCATTCGACTAAATATTACACATCTATTATATTGTTTCAAATCCCTAAAAGAGGAAAAAAAAAATTAAGAAATTTTAAAAAAAAAAAAAATCCGATGTCCTTTCTTTTTTTTTTTTTTTTTCACGGTCATACATGGACCCCAAATACACCTGAAAAGCCACCGAATTTACAAAACTACCCCTACAAACACTAAGCTCCTGCTTTTTGCCTATGCCTCTGCCACGTTCATTTTTTCATTTCTTCCCTTTCCCAGCTGACGCCTTCTTCGCCGGCGACCTCACGCTCTTCCGCTTCACACCCCTCGTCGGCGTCTTCTTCGCCGCCGCAGCCTTTTTAGGCGCAGCCTTGGAAACTGCTGCAGCAGCCGCCGCTCTCTTCCCCGGTGCAGACCTGGTGGATGTCCTGGCTGCCTTGGCCGGTCTCTCCTTAGACTTTGGTCTGGCAGGAGCAGCCTTACGCTTAGCAGCAGGCTTGGCCTTAGCAGGTGCAGGCTTGGCCTTAGCAGCAGGAACGGCCTTAGCAGCCACCTTCGGCTTCGCCTTACTCTTGGCAGCAGCTACCTTAGTCTTGGCCGGAGCTTTCACCTTGGCCGCCGCAGCCGCCTTAGTAGCCTTGGGCTTTGAAGCAGAAGCAGCAGCAGCCTTAGGCTTGGGCTTAGCCTTGGCCTTGGCCTTGACAGCAACAGCAGCAGCAGGAGTTTTCTTCTTAGCCGGCTTAGCAGGAGCGGAAGCAGCCGGCTTGGGCACCCTAGCTGGCGGGAGCTTGAAGGATCCTTTGACTTTGACTATCTTACCAGCCGCAACAAGCTTCTTCAAATGGTAAAGCAACAGCTTCCTGAAATTTGGGGGCAAATTCTTCTGATTCACTTCGATGAACTTAGTAATCGCATACTGACTCGAACCGGACTTCTCCTTCAATGTCACGATAGCATCCTTGATCATCTGCAGTCAGATCTAAAATAACTCAACATCTCACCAACTAAAAAAAACATAAGAAAAAGAGTAATAACGACGTCGTATACAAACCTCTTCGTAGGGAGGATGGGAGGGAGCACTACGGGGTTTCTTAGGGACCGCAGGTTTTTTGGGTTTGGGTTCCTTAGCCTTCTTGGTCTTACCACCGGCCTTAGCAGCCGGAGTAGCTTCCTCCGCTGGTTCAGCAGCGGAAGGTTCGGGGTTGACCTCGACGGCCACGGCTGGAGGTTCTTCTGATGCCATAGGGGAAACAACGAAAGAGTTGAAATTCGAAATCTAGGGTTTGAAGAGAAAATGGAGATTGAAATGAATCGAGTGGATTCGAATGTGAAGAGAAGCGTAGAAAAGGGGTGGATTTAATCAAGTGTGTAGGAGAGAGAGTATCCAAAAGCTGAACGCTTATTGGTTCAGAGGCATAGCACGCGGATCGCTCCCGTAGGGAAGTTTGAATAATAGCCCTTCGATAGTGGAGTTATCTACGGTTGAGAATTGGAGATCGAAGAGGGGTGGACGTGGGAGTGGATTGAGTTTGGAGGAATATATGTAGTTTGTATGCTTAGGTTGTGTTTTTGTGCACGATTTATGTGGGTGTAACTTGAGCTACAATTGATGGATTTTAGTTTGGTTTTTTGCATTTTGTAGATTATTATGTGACCTTTCTAATGAGTGTTGGCACATTTCACAAGGATTAGTAATTTGGGAGAAATTTGGATTTGAAGCCGCAATGGTCAAAAACTAGGGTTTACCTTGATGTTATGATGGCTTTGAGAGATTTTACAAAAATGTTTGGATTCATTTCTGGATTTTTTTATGTCATATGATAGTAGCTTAGTAAAGAGACTTATTAATCCTATAATTATTAAATTTTGATAAGATTGGAATGTTAAATCATTGATTGGAATGCCATCAAAGTTGAACATGTAATTTTAACATATTAAGTACGTACATATATATATGGTATGTGTATTTACACAAAAAATAAAAATGATACACTATTTTATGACATCTAAGGTATCTTTAGAGTTTACTTGGTGTTATTATTTAAAATACTATTAAGAAAAATAATATATTCATTAATAGTCTTTCAAAATTAGTTTTCTAGTAACATTTAAATTCACTTTGATTTTTTTTCTTTTGTTTTACTTCATATGAAATTAGCCAAGTAGATAAAGTTATTGTCAATAATCAATTTATTCAAAAAGATAAGAATGTAAAATTATTGATTAGAATGTCATTAAAAAATGAACTCAAATATTATAAATATATTAAGTACGTAATTATACATATGGTATCTATGTTTAAAGAAAATGAAATGAGGACATTATATTATCATATCTTAAGACACCTCTAGTTACTCTAATATAAAAATAAATAAATATAATAAATATATTTTTTATTTATTTTCAATGAGTTCAATTTTTTAACAAGTATAAAATTTATTTATCTTTATTGACAGAAAGTACAAAGTGAAAAGTAACTTACACTTAGATTGTTTGAGTTTATATACATATGTCATCGATCTAAAATTTTTATTCGCTAGGTGATCTGTGAATCTAATAGCTCATAATCTTGCTAGAGCTATTGATTTTATATCAGGTCCAATAAAGTGGGATATTAACTCACCTTACAGATGTATTAGCTATTGATATTGTTGATTGATGAAGTTTTGCTTCTATTTCAAAAAAAAAAATTCTTAATATAAAATAAATGACTTGCAAAGTGCAATTTCTTTAAGAAATTTGAGACATCTTTAAATTACTTTAGGGTATAACTACTCATATTAATAGATTACAAAATAATATTTTAAACATACTTTTCTGAAAATTGGTGAGTGAATTAAACATGATTTTGATACACTTCTTTTTTTAAAAAACATATACAAATTAAATCATACAAAGTATATATTCTCAAGAAATAACTTTCTGAAAAATATAATGTTTAATGAAATTACGTCTCTAAAGCTAAGAACCTTCATACTAAATGAGACAAAATGAATCTCATAAGCTAGTGAAAATTCCATATGACGTTACATATAACCAATATTTCATATAAGCAAGTTCTTTTTGCTCATGATTATACATGAAACTCTACGATTGCCTACAATATTTTTATTTATAAGTAACTGGCCCTCTTTATATGCAAAATTGATATTTATTGCGTGCTTACATTTTATTTACCTTTTGTATAATTCACTGTAATATCTCTAGTTATAATTATAAGATAATAGCAAAAAAAAATGGCATTGACTTGAAAAAGATGAACATATATTTACACATGTAGAAAGAATTAGACAAGCTTATCATCACAATTAAAGACATGTTTTGCATTGCCACAGAAAATAGCAATTTTTAGATAAAAAATATAATAAATCCATTTTACTAATTAATTATATATTTTATTTAGTTTAATTTTTGTGTAAATCAAAATTTGATCTGGAAATAAATTCTTATTAAATTAATAAGATAACTAAATTATTTTAATGGAAAATTAAAAACATCCTCCAAACATAAAATAACAAAGTTTAACTAACAACTATAACGTTTCACAATATTATAGCCAGACATGTTCTAACCTAAATAAATAAGTAAAATTAATGAAATGTTTTGCATAACTCACAAGGCTCTTGTTTTATTGTTCTCAAAGACAACTCAATCGTTAAACTTTACTCCTTGTTAAAATACACACAACTTTAATTTTTATAGAAGTTCTTAAGTTTTCATATATTATTCAAGGATAATGTAAAAACATGAATTAAATTTTAAAAATCCTCATATATATATATATATATATATATTCAAAGCACAAGGGTTAATGTATAAGTTATTATAATAAAGATTATGGCATTAAGTGGAAAAATGAACATGAAAAAATGATACTAGTAAAATAAAGCATAAATAAATTTGAGGAAAGTTTTTTTAATCTAATTGAAGTTAAAATTAGGATATGATTAGTCAAACATTATTTCTCTTTTTGAGCAACCACGATGAGATTATTATCGTTAAATTTGAATTCGATAAGATAATCATATTAAAATAAAGTTTAGTATAAGATTGTCAAATACAGAAGTAAAACTCTAGATATTTGAAAAATATAAACACTTAAACATATAATATTATTATAGCTCAAAGATGCATGATATTATATGGAGAAATAATTTAAAATTAAATCCATTAAAATAGAATAAGAATAATATTAATATTTTTCATTCACTTTTTGTATCCACAAGTGTTCTAGATAGATAAAAAATTTGATATTCGGGTGATCAAATTAAAAATCTCCTACCATTTAGCAATTGATGGCCAAAATTTTGCTCATCTCTGCTGAAAAGTCTTGGTATTTAAGTGGTAAGTTTAGCCAATGATATTTCTCAAATTTCAAATCAAAATTATTTCTCAAGCACTGAATCAATAAAAGAATAAGGATATGTTTGGGATAGCTAATGAATATAGTCGATAACTATTAGCGGTTAATGATAGTCGTTAACGGTTGACGATAGCCGATAACAATTTAATATTACGTGTTTGGTAAATTTTGTTTAATTATTGTTATTAATTCATAAAAATGACTTATAAATATATAATTTTAATATTTTATATATTGAATTAAATAAATAAATATTATTTTGTATTTATGAAATTTTAATAATCATTTTTATTAATATTAATTATCATATGTTAATATATTTTTAGTAATTAAAATATCCTATATATAACTTTTTTATAAAATTTATAAATAATAATTAAAAATATATTATTTTATATAAGTAATTAAAATAGAGCAAAAAAATCTAAAAGAAAATTTATTTTTTATTTCATATTAATTATTAACGATTGATGTTGGAAAACAACTTCAAATAAAAGAGGATTCTAATAGCAATTGATTGACACATTAATTAGCTATTAGTCATTATTTTTAATTTTTATCAAACATTACTTTATTAGCTAATGACATCTATTAGTTGCACTCACCAACTATATCAAACATTCTCTAAAAGTAAAAATATAGAATTTTTTCGCTAAAAAGAAGAGGAAGATTCTAAGATCTAAAGCAAAAATGTAAAATTTTACCAAACTGAGATCTAAAATTGATATACTAATCTCGTCCCTTAGATCTAAATGAAAAAACTTTCAAATCTAAAAGAAAACTCTAAATTAGCATAGCAAAATACTAAAGAAAGCATAAAAAAAAAAAAAAAGGAAGTAATAGGCCAATTTATAGCTAAAAATAACCAAAAACATTTTTTCTACCAAGTTATAGTTATAGACATGAGGGAGAGAGAAATGAAAGAGATACGAGAGCCAGTCCACACCACTTAATATGAACTAGATACTTTTAAAATGATGACTAGTATTAATACTATTTCAAATCACATAAATTTATAGATCAAATTTTTTTCAAGATAAATGAGTTATTAGATGCATATGCATTAAATAATAGTATCTAATTGTCCATATTTATGTAAAATTTCCATACTATATTTAATATTATGTAATTAAATATATAATATAATTATAATTATACTAAAATTTTCATTACATTGTTTGGTTGTATAAAAAAATTATTGTAATGTACATTATGTAATTAACTTATTTTGATTTGTATAATACTTTTATATCAAATCATTGATATGTTATTTAAAAATTTATTATTTTTTCTCTTAATCTTTACCTAATTTATGAATTCATTTCTCTATTTTGAAGAAATGATTAAAATTTCCCTAATATATTGTTCATTTAACCAATGCTCCTTCAGTTGATTCGCGGCTGTGAATTAGCCCGTGATTTCCTATAGCCTAGCTTCATTCTTTATGTAATTAATTAGTGGTCTCGATTTAGAATATACACACTACAAATTTTGATGAACTTTACAAGGTTGGAGATTTTGAATTCCAAATAAGATAACTCTTATAAACTGTAAAAACGATACTTAAAATTGACATTAGAGCTTTTAATCTATATTGTCAAAATCAAAAGAAAGTATTGACTTAGGTTTGAATAACCTAGTATAAAAATCTCCCCCTTTTTGATTTTGACAATCTAGATTGAATATGCAAAGGATAAATAATTAATTATGCATGCTCCTAAAAAAATGATTTTGAAGTCATTCAAATCTTAAGTATGAAATTACTCCCTCTCAATCCATACTCCCCTTTAGTTATTCTAATAAGAACAATGTCTTAGCTTATACAAATGTAGCTCAATTTTCTTTCCGCTTTTTGTATGTTTCCTCTTGGTATATTCAACCAATTATCTCTCCCCCTTTATCAAGATAAAAAAGAAAGGAATATGAGGGAATAAGAGAGTGAATGAGGAATATGAAAAGGAATGACTACAATCTTGTCAATTGTATAAACTCAAATTAAAATAGCAAACATAAGTAATTTTGCACAATTGATCACAATATGACACATAAGAAAATAAATGGATGAAACATAAATGTAAAATAATTCAAACATTTAAAGATGCTTGAACATACAAACTAGGGCTAGAAATTTAAGAATTATCATATATGGTCCTAGTATAGAGTATATGATATTTGATGATTGATTTGAACATTTGAAATGTAGAAAACCTCAAATGCAAAATGAATTGATTCAACTCATCACACAATCAATCAATCAAATCAAATCAAACATGTAGACACATAGATATATTAAGTAATAAAACTCCCCTTAAATGTATGCATAAATATATTAAGTTAAAAACATAAGGGATAAGAGATACATTGCAAGTTTAGCATCAATGACTTGATACCAAATAACCATTTGAAACTTTTATCCCTTTTTCATTAGCAATCTCTATTCACCTTTAGATTTTTCATGATGAGAATTTGGTGAAGGAGTCCTCATCCTACAATATCAAACACTTTCCTTTGGTACCCTAACATATTTGGGTTCTTGGGGGTTAGTTTTAGAAGGGCCCTCCAATTTGAGGTGTGTCTTTCTAATGTGGCAAAATACCTTGATATACCCATAATTCATGCAATAATGACATTGGAGCTTAGACTTGTGAGTTTTTCTCCTATGCACAACCATAGTATGAGTAGGGGGACTTCTCATACTTGGGTGGTGAGAGTGTATGCAAGTGCATGAGTGTTTAGGAGTATAAGAGAATTTTTTGTGTTTGTATGGTTAAGCATGCTTCTTGTTATAAATGTAAGCATATCTTACTTTTGAGCTTTAGCTCTTGAGCTTGGGGGAGCCTTCCTTTTGCCCTTAGGCTTAGGATGCTTAGTGCTAGGAGCACTTTTCTTCCCAAATACCTCAACACTTAAGGTTTGAGATGTTAATGCTCTAACAAATGTAGTATGTGATGATGTGGATGTAGAGGCTCCATTGAAGCCAAGACCATGTCTAACTAAAGGAGATCTTTGAGATACAATAAGTGTATCCAAAGCTTCTTTTCCCTTGTGAAACTTAGAGATAGAATTTCTAAGCTCAATGACTTCATCCTTTAAGGAGTCATTTTCTTTTCTCAAAGAGGTAAGAGATGATGAAGACTTAGAAAGACTCTCTATAGACTTTTTGATTTCTTCATTAAAAGTCTTCAATTCACTTACAAGATTGTTCAAGATTTAAATTCATCCTCTAACTTGGAATATTTTTTCTTGTAAGTTTTCATTTGTGAATTATATTTGTCACATTTCAAAGTAAGAGCTTCTAAAAGCTCATCATCTATATCATCAAATGCATCATAATCATCATAAGAGTGTGGAAAAGTACTTACCTCTTTGGAGAAGTCTCTTTAGCCATGAAGTAAAAGTTTGTTGCTTCATCTTTATCTTCATATTCATTACTTGAATCATCATCCCAAATAGCCTTAAAGGACTTCTTCTTTTCCTTGTGATGATAAGAAGATGACTTTATTTGAATTCTTCTTTCTCTTCTCCTTTTCATTAACTCCTTGGTCCTTCTTGATATTTCGAAAAACTTTTTTTTTCTTTTTTATCACTGTCGTTTGAGTCACTTGAGCTTGAATAATCTTCTTGAGTTTTGAAGGCCAGAGCTTTCTTCTTCTCTTTGTGTTTTTGTCATCTTAGCTTCTTCATCTCTTCATATTTCTTGAGAGTCATCTCATGAGTGAGAAGTTTACCAATGAGGACATATGTTGGCACTTTCCCAATCTTTGGATTGGACTCTTGAATGCTATATACTTTTGCACCAAATTTATTTAATGGAAGAGATTTAAGGATTTTAGTGTTTACCTTATAATTGGTAAGAATCCTTTCAAACTTTTTCATGTTTGTGACAAAACAGAGGAGTCTATTTGTCATTTCAGTGATACTTTCATGGTTTTTCATCATGAAGAGCTCTCGCTCCGTCACATACATCTCCAACCTACTTGATTTCATAAGAGTTATGCTCCCATGATAGTTTTCTAGTGCTTTCCATATGGCATGTGCAGTTTAGTAATGTTGGACTCTTTCAGTTTCTTCTTTTGACATGGAGCTTAGGAGAATAGTCATTGCCCTTTTGTTCTTCCCATTTGCCTTTTTTTGTGCTTCACTCCATTCTTCTTTTGCAATTGTCACCTCTACTCCTTCAATCATCTTTATTGGGGGCTTCCACTCTTCAAGTATATAATCTCATAAGTTGATGAGATGGCTATTAAGATAGATCACTATTTTATGCTTTCAAATAACATAATCATTGCCATCAAAGTGGAGATTAAGATAAGAATGGACTCATTGTTTGCCATTGATCTTTTCTCACACAATTAAGGCTTGAATTGAGACTTGGCTCTAATACAAATTGTTGGCCTTAGTGCACCAAGAAGGGGAGGTTGAATTGGTGACAAATTTGAAGTTTTTATTTTGGAGGAAGCACACAAAAATGAAAGATTTAGAGAAAAGATAGGAGAAGAATGAACATAAGAATTTTATAGTGGTTAGGGTATTAACCAACCCTACATCCACTCCCCAATTCACCAATTGGGTATTTCACTCAATCTCTAGTGTTTTACAAGCTCACACTCAACTTAGTGTTTAGGCTCACATCAAACCTTACAAGTGTTTTCGCATGGCTAATACTCAACCTATACAAAAGTTTTCTAAAACTCACTCTCAAACCTATACAAGTGTTTTTCCAAGGCTAACACTCAACCTATACAAGAGTTTTTTATACAGACTAACTCTCAAACCCTAAATAAAGTGTTTAAAACTCACACCAAACTATATACAAAGAAATAAGAAATTAAAGTGGAGAATTAACTTTGCAAGAGTTTTGGCACTACCAATTGTTCTACTCTTGCATTTACATCAGTTTGGTGGAGTATTTATAACCAAAGAGACGTTACTCTAAAACTATAAATAAATCTCCAAGATGTACTAGGTAGATTCAACATTAAAATACTTGTCAAGCTGAAGTCGCGGTCGCTACTGACTTTTTGCGGTCACGAATTTCCAATTGCGGCTAAAAATTCTGTTTGTGTCTAACGGCTAGTCCACATGTCAACTTTCTGTTGGTCATCTAGGAAAATATAGTCATTGTGTTCTAACCACTCTCAAAAGTTGCAGTTGCGACATCAATGTGTCTTGAGCGCGACTGAGATCGCGAATTTGTTTATAATTCAACCAAGGCTCCTTCAGCTGATTAGCGGCTGCGAATTCGCTCGCAAATTCCTCTAGCCTAACTTCATTTTTTTTGTGATTGATTCGAGGTCGCGATTTAGAATATACACACCGTGAATTTGGATGAACTTTACAGGGTTGAAGATTTTAAATTCCAAATAAGGTAACTCTTATAAACTGTAAAAACAACACTTAAAAATTGACATTAAAACTTTCAATCTATATTGTCAAGATTAAAAGAGAGTATTGACTTAGGTTTGAATAACCTAGTCTAACAAATGTAAAATGATATATGTCTCTCAAATTATTTAATAAAAAATTATTTGATAAGTAATTATTAATTTATTTTACAATATGTAGTTTATATTAAGATTAAATCTATGAAATTATTAAAATGTTTATAATAATTCTTTATT
This sequence comes from Omphalea diandra, assembly GCA_949677035.1. Lineage (NCBI taxonomy): Eukaryota > Viridiplantae > Streptophyta > Magnoliopsida > Malpighiales > Euphorbiaceae > Omphalea > Omphalea diandra. The sequence goes on along the minus strand of CATIWR010085210.1, from coordinate 123 downwards.
TAATATATATATATATATATATATATATATATATATATATATATATATATATTATGTAAATGTTTTATATTTTTTGTTATTTATGTTTGACTTTTTAGTATATATATTATAAATTATTTTATT
>CATIWR010085208.1:0-27133 GCA_949677035.1 Omphalea diandra | reverse complement strand
AGTGTCATTGTCATGCTTCTACAAATCGCATGACTAAATGATCATTTATCTAATACATATGTTCATGTGGGATTTCATATCATTTATGCAATGAATATGTTCATGTGATAATGCCAATGAATGTGGATAGGGATGTTACACTTCTCAATTAACCTCTCAAATCAGAAAATCATTTTTTACATCTATTTATTGTAAATTTCATGAATTACTTGCTATAAGAACTAGAAAAACACAAAATATTATAATCTTGGCTATTAAACTAAATGTTCCATCATAGTCCAGTCTATATTGTTTTGAAAAACCTCATGCCACCAATCGAGCCTTAAACCTTTTGACTAATCCATCTGAAAAAGTCTTGATCTTGTGCACCCATTTGGATGATATGGGCTTCACATCTTTAGGCTTTGGAATTAGGTCAAAATTTGATTTTCTATAAGAGCTTTGATCTCCTTTTCTATTGCTTTTCTCTATTCGACTTTTTATGATGCCTTTTCATACGATGTTGGCTCTCTTTCTTCTTCTACTAGTGCCATATTGGCATATTTGGGGTTTTGCTTTCTTACTCTGTTTAATCTTTTTAATTACAGTGGTGAAGCTTGTGGTATTTATTGATCTTGTAGTATCTCTACGTCTAGTTAATTCTTCGACTTTGTTCTTTAATAGAAATCTGTCTGCCATGATCTCTTATGGCTGAGGTTGTACCAAAGTTTCTGAACTTTGTTGGACTTCTTCTGACATCACCTTATTTATAATTATTTTACTTCTTTAGAATAAGGAAGTTTAACATATTTTGGTGTCATTGAGATGATGTCTCAACAAACACAATATTTCATAAGACATATAGATGAAATATATATGTAGGATCATAACACTACCAACCTTTTATATTTTCATCATAGCCTATAAAAATACACTTAACTACCTTTTTATCAAACTTGATATATAGATGATCAAATATAAATACATAGTACATACAACCAAATACTTTGAAGTGGATCACTGTGGCCTTCATTTTCCATAGTTTCTCAAATGGAGACATGAATCCCATTTTCAATTGTGGAAAGTTTGTTGATTATGTGAGCTATCATTTTCATACACTTGACCCAAATATACCAAGAACATTTTTAGCGTGCAACATACTCTCACATGTTTCTACAAGATGCATGTTCTTTCTTTATGTAACACCATTTTGTTGTAGTGTGTTTGGACAAGTGAACTATCATTGAATCTTGCATTGAAGAAGATAATTAGAGAACTCATCAGATATGTATTCTCTCTCATTATTAGTATGAAGGCATTGATTTTTCTTACCAACTTCACTTTCAACCATCAACTTAAATTCTTTAAACTTTTCTAAAGTTATAGATTTTTCTTTCATGAAATATACCCAGATGTACCTTAAATAGTCATCAATGAATGTCACTATATAGTGTATACAATTGACTAAGGATTGCTTCATTTTCCCAAATACATTTAAGTGGATCAACTTTAATAGTTGTTTAGCTTTGAATGATGACTCCTCATATGGTAGTTGATGTGCCTTTCCATATTAACATCTAACACATATCATGTCAGTGTGAACATTGAGATTTGATAGTCCTTTTAATGAAGTCTTGTTCATCATCATCTTTAACTTATGATAGTTGACATGTCTTAACCATGTATGCCATACATCAATTGTCTCGTTGCTTCTTGTTTTGTTAACAAAAGCCTTTTCTACTAACATGAAATACATGAAATCCACATTTTGTCCCTTCATTATCGATTTGTCAATTAATTTGTCTTCTTAATAAACCATAACATCATTTGGGCGAATTACCAGAATCTGTAATTTGTTAAACTGACACAAGATTCTTCTTCATTTAAATAGTTGATAGACATCTTCCAGCTACATTTGCTTTTAATTAAGACATGAATCAATCACTGTGTCACCAATATGAGTGATTGGCAGTCACCACAATTCACTTGCCATTGTACTCTAAAATAGTGAAAAGCTTCTCCATAGCTAACATCATATAACTGGAATATTTAGAATCAAAGATCCATATTTGCTCATAATCAATTCTATGAGAATTGGAAGCACTAAAGGCCTGTTCCTCTTTTTCCTCTAATGTGGTTGCTATGCTCTCCTTTTGACATTATTTTTAGAGTCATAAATAATGCTTCAGTATCTCATTTAGGTTCAGTTTAGTGATGACTACTCACTATTATTGCATTGCTTTCAATATATTTCTTTTTGGACCAACAATCTCTTGTGTAATATCCCTTTTTGCAACAATTGAAATACTCATCACTTTGATGTCTAAAATTTTTAGACTGTCAATTGTCTTGATACTATTTCTACTGAGCTCCCCTTAATTGAGGATTCTTTGTGTGTTCCTTCCATTTTGACCACGAGGATGATTCTTTCTCTTGTTGGTTAAGAGTGCCACCTTTTAATATTGAAGGACACTTCAACCATCTGTTTTGTTAGAGTTTTTTTGACTTGTTAACAAAATTTTCATTTCTTCAATTGAAGGTTATGTAGGCCAACCTTGAACTGCAGTAATAAAACCCATGCATTTAAGTCATAGGCCATGTATGATGATTTGCCTCATTCTTTTACTCACAATCTTGGATGTTTCATCCAACTCAATAATTTCTCTACATAATGATTTCACCTTGGTAAAATACTGATTAATTGTCATATCTTATTAAGAGATAGATATTCGTTCATTTTTTAGCAATTAAAGTCTTCTGTCATTTTTCCTTGTGAATTGCAAAACAAGAGTAACCCAAGTCTGTTTGGGAGTAACAACTTCTTTGATGTGCTCCACCATTTCTTCTTCAATAGTTGTTTTGATGGTGAATATGGCTTTTCCAGTTTTAATCTTCCATTTTCTAAGATTGTCAGCATCATCTTCTAGTGGTGGTGGTGTAGCCTCCATCTTAGCAATAATCTTTCAGAGGTTTTGCCCTTGCAAATATGACTCCATGCAAGTCTTTCACTTGCTTTAGTTATTATTATGTGATTTTTTAATAACACAATATTGTTTAACTCTGGTTTGTGACTTGGTTTTAGTAGTCTCGTAAATAACCAAGTAAGTATGGTTTAAATTGATATATTTCATAGTTTTCAAACTATGCATTAGCAAAATCTCCCCTATATAATTGTTTTGGACATAAATGCAGAAAAATTAAAACCCTTGATCGAGTGGTTCTGATACCGCTTATTGAGTGGATAACCCAAAATAAAATACTAATTTGGCAAGTGAAAAAGAGAAAATTTATAAAATGAACTCTCAAAAATATTTTTACTAATAAAAATAAATTTCACTATTACAACTCACAATAATCCATCACTCACTATTTTATTTTACTACACTCAATCATATGATTACACACTACACTTATTGCATTAATAAGACCACCAATGGTCATATTTATACTACATTAGTTGCTGCCCAAATTGCTCCATGGGCAAAAGTGTGTTGCCCAAGTAATATGCTTTGACAATACTCATACTTGGCCACCGAACTTAGAAGCTTCTTTGCATTTTCCATAACTATCACATGCTTAATTTAACTACACAACTTGGGTTTACACTAACTAATAGAATGGTCTTGTTGGGCTTGATATTCAACTGAGGCAATTTTGAAAATTATTAAAATGGAGAGTGATGCCAATTAGAAAATTTTGATTCAAATCCATTTCATATAAATTTGGATGGTGTAATTCAATTCTTTAGTTCTTTTGTATGATTAGGTTCGATTTGATATTTGTTCATATATTTAGTTATATCAATTTATTAAAAATTAAAATTTTTAATTTTAATTTTTATAAATCAAAATAAAATAAATTTTACATTTTTCACTTTTAATGATCTAAAAATTGAAATAAATAAGTGATAATTTAATAAATAATAAATCACATATTAAAATGTTAAGTTTAAATTATTATTAATGTTTACTACCCATTTATAATATATATATATATTTCAAACTCGGAGAAACCCGTAATTGTCCTAACCTAGAATGAGAGGGGAAAAATATGGGCAACCCACCAGTTGACTTACCTTGTGTAGAGCGAGAGTAGATTTTGAAAGAGCATAAATAGTCCTATTTTGATGTATGTTTTAATTTAATTTATTTTAAGCTTGGTTTGAAAATATTTTATGTACCTTTTTCTAATGTTTAGCACTCTCAAAAAGAAAAAAGAATTTTTATCAAAGGAAAAGCTTTAATCTTTTCTAAAGAAAATGTCTTTCTTTTTGTAGAGAAAATATTTTTTAAATTTTGATAAAATCATTCAAATAAGAAATAAATCATACAAATACATATTTATTAATAATTTCTTATCATTGATCATCATTAGCTATCAATACCGCCATAACCAATAATAGCTACTACATATATATATATATATATATATATATATATATATATATATATATATTATTGAATAGTAAATAATATAAGCATAAAGTTTTTATAATTTATAGTTTATCATAATATTATAAATCAAAAGAAATTAATATTTTTCTAATGTATTTTAAATATTATATTTGTTAAATATCTATTATAAAATACTTTTCATATATAAAAAATAGTTTTTTATAGGAATGTCCATTAATCAGTTTGATCAATTAATATATATTATTAATTTTAGTCTCATAATTAGTTTTGAACAATTGCTTGTCATTTATCAAATAATTACGTATAACATTGTCAAGTGTTATTTTTTTATATTATGTTACAAAAAATTATTATATTAAAAAATTCTAAATAGAAAATTTTTAAAATTAATTGTTATATAAAAAGACTTTCTAAATAAGAAATTAAAAAAATCTAAATAGTAAAAATTCTAACAAAATTTTAACAGAAAATTAGAGAAATCTAAAAACTAAAAATTTAAAACAACATTTAAACAATAAATTAAAAAAACTTAAAAAGTAATAATATTGAATAAGAAGATAAAATTCAAAATTTTAAGTATATAAAAAATAACAAATAGTAGAATAAATTATTATAAATTATTTCATACAAATTTAACAAATTTTCTTTTAAAACTATGTTGTACAAGATTGAAAGTATGAATCAATACATAATATTTTGTTATAATTATCTTATATATGTATATATAATTGACAATTATCTATTAATTTTATTTTTTATTATGAAATACTTAATATTATTTATTTGATTGATTATTAGAAATTATTACACTCAAATTCAATAACTCTCTTGAAATTGTGTTACCTAAAATTGAACGTATGATTCAATAGACAATCTTTTTTTATAAATATCTCTCTACATAATTATAAAATTTGAGAAATTTATGTTCTTATTTTGTTTACTTGATAATACTTTTTAATAAAATAATAATTAATCATTGAACTAATTATTTAATACAATTAAATATTCAATTTATTTAAAATTTATTATTATAATAATCTAAGGCGACTAGTTTTGATTTAGTTTTCATCAAAGTTGAATTAATTAAAATTTAAATTTATAAAAATAAAATTGAATTGAATCAAACTAAATCTAGTTTACTCTAGTTTGAACATTTTTTTAAAAATATTTTAAATTTTCTAATATAAATTATATTATTTTAATTATTTATAAAATGATATCTGTATGAAATATATTTAATTTATTTTTAAATGTAAAATTCTATTTATATTATTTATTTTAAAATTTTAATTAATTTGGTTTAGATTTTAAAATTAAATAAAATCAAACTAATCAGTTTTTTTTAAAAAATTAAATTAACTCAAAATTTAAGTTCAATTAAATCAAATAAAATTAAATCAGTCAATTTAATTTGGTTTTTCGATATCAACCCAATGGTCAAACCCCTAATTTTCCGTAAAACAATTAGGGATTTGTTTGAAAAAACTAGCTGATAATCCAATAACTACCTAATAATCTAACTATTGACTGATAATTTTGTTGTACCTGATAATTTAGCAGTTGAAATTTTAGTAACTGATAATTTAGCTGATTAATGTAAAAGTATTTGATAAAAATAATTGAAAAGGTAGTTGAAAAATTGTAAAATGACGTAAAAAGATATTGACTGTCATTTAGGTAAAAAAGAGAGTAAAACGAGAAAAAAATCATAATTTAAGTAGTTTATTTAATTAAATGCTAGTGCTATTAGTTTTCTTTTTTGAAGAGATTATAATCTAATTTTTTAAATAATCTAATTTCCTAAATAAAATTTATTAATTAAATTAGTTTATATTAATAGTAAAAATAAATTATATTATAAATTATAATATAATTTTTTCATATCAAATAGGGTCACAATGGAGGGGCACAACAGAAATTGGTATATTATATATAAATAAAATGAACATTAGGATAACGCACTGTAGCAGTAATTCAAAATCAAAAGCAAGTGATTCTCTTGTAAAAACAAAAAGGAAGGGAAAAAAAAAAAAAAAAATCAAAGCAAGTGATGGCTCGTCAAGCGGTCGCCAAACTATTCGGGTCGATCGCATCACGCAAGCCCTCTCCTTCCACATCTCTTTCCTCGATATTGCAAGCTCGGCAGTTTGCCGCAGCGGCGGCGGCGGCAGCTGCTCCTCCGCTTCCTGCTGTATTTGTGGACAAAAACACTCGAGTTATATGCCAAGGTATCACCGGCAAAAATGGCACCTTCCACACCGAGCAGGCCATCGAATACGGCACTAAGATGGTATTCTCTTTTTTTTAGCTTTTCTACCTTGTTTCTGCCTTGTTAATGTATGATTTTTTTTTTTTTTAAAAAATTCATAAGATACGAAAAAATGATCCCATTTTCAAATTATTGCATCATTCATTTTTGGATGGGTTGATGAAAATGGATTTTATTGTAATTGTTCTTTTCAATTTTTTGTGGCTGTTTGTGTTTATAGTTTTCCTTAGATTTACTGTTTGTAATTTAAATTTAATGTTGTTTTCTTTTGCTATTTGTTATTATGGAAGAAAATTGCAAAATTTATAGTTTGGTTAGACAATAAAAAGCAATATTGAAGAATATAATTCTCAATTACCTTTTCTCTAAACTGAAATTTATGTATTCTTTAAGTGCAGGTCCTTATTTTCGCATTTAATTTCCAGTTTTTTAGGAAGTACACTTAATGATGTAGGAACCCTGAAATTACAAATAAAGTACATCTTATTCTCGGTTGGGGATCTGGGCTGGAATGAAGAGCGACAGCCAATTCTTTTTTGGCACTCTAGGGTGTCAGTTGGGAGAGAGAGGGAGGGTTAGAATGTGATTTCTAATTAAAAAAAAAAAATCATGCTATTTGTGCATTGGTTTGATTAATTACTGTATGATGCTAATATCATGTCATGGTTGGCCAGGAATTTCTGATCACAAGCCTATGTTTATTGGTTAACTCCTATTTAGGCTTAACCCTAGTTAAGCAACTTATTTTCTTTATTTATTTTTGCTTTTTATCAAAAAATCAACTATCGCAATTGTCTTTGGATCATTTGATTAGGTTTTCAGGCTGTAATGCTAGAACTCTTAAAACTTATTTCGTCTTTAAAAATTGAAAAACAAAGAGTGAAATTACAGTGTCATCAACACTGCAAGGTGCAGTATAGATAATGCAGCACGGTGGTAAACAAGCTTGCATTCTTTTAAGCTTCTTCGGTTTAGCTTTTTGATAACCAGTCATGGTTTCTTTAAGGTTGGGATATGATATTTTCTTTGGTTTTCCTGTCTTAAAGAAGGTTTTTTCTTCGTTCTTGGTAATTTGATTGAATGAATGAGATTACAACTTTCAGAGTTTCAGGGCATTGAGTGGCTTTATTTTGGTGCTTAATATCTTCTTTGTGGTATATATTCTATATTTTCTTCTTGTACATTTCTTTATTTGTTTCCTTAATTCTTTTTTTTTTATTTTGTTTTCTTATAAAGAAAGAAAAAGAATGATATTTAAAGGCACCAAGAAGATGTCAAACTCACATACAATATATAACTTATCTATCCAATTAATTCAAAATCTTTTCCTTGTGAATTTTGTATCTCTTATGACCTAAATAGTGGCATTCTCTCATCTTCCAAGTGCACTTTGGTTGGAGTAGGTGGGTGGTGTAACGCCAAAGAAGGGAGGAACAGAACACTTGGGCCTTCCTGTTTTCAACACAGTCGCAGAAGCAAAGGCTGAAACAAAGGCTAATGCTTCGGTCATTTATGTTCCCCCTCCATCTGCTGCAGCCGCCATTATGGAGGCAATGGAAGCAGAGTTGGATCTTGTTGTGTGCATTACAGAGGGAATCCCTCAACATGATATGGTAAAATAACTTCTTAAATTTCTACCATGAAATTATTTGCATGCTCTGTAACTTGATTGACTTTGGGTGTTAACAACCCATTGTGCATTACATTCTTGACACTAATAATTTCATAGATGCTGTATAGGTGCTGTTTGGGTGCAAACCATTCAGAATTCCTTTCAAAGAAAAATGTTTGAGGATCTGATTTTATTGGTCTATGCAGATTGTATTCTATAACAGTCTGTTTGGTTGAGAGGAATAGTGGGTGAAAGGGAATGGGAGGATGGATGGCATGAAAAGGAAAGGCTGCTACCTTTGTTTGTTCCGAGCAAAACACGTGAAAGGATGTAAATAAGAATTGGGCCCTATAAAATCAGTTCTCTCAATTGGGTGGATTGGTTGGAAAGAAAATAATGTATTTTATAAATTTTCATTTTTACCCTCATTGCTTGATAGAAAATGACAATTATTATCTGGCTTTTTAGTCAATGCATTAAAAAATGTAAAATCTTCTCTGTCCCTTCAATGCTAACCAAACATATCAAGGACCGACAAGATTTCATCTTTCCTGTTTTTCAACATTCTAACCAAACATAGGCCAAATCTAATTTCTACTATGTCATGGGATTTATAAGGCTTTGCCCTGAACTGATATAACAATTTGGTTTATGATTCTGAATAATCATGCATTCTTGAAATTTATCGCATGTCCTGATGAGCGTTCAGTCTCAATATGCAGGGACTCATTTCTAAAATTATTGCAATTTACACATTTTTTTTCAGCTTATCTTGAAGTGAATTTAAATTGTGTAACATATTTTAGGTACGTGTGAAGGCTGCACTTAACAAACAATCTAAGACTAAGTTGATTGGTCCAAACTGCCCTGGTATTATTAAACCTGGAGAATGTAAGATTGGTATAATGCCTGGGTACATTCATAAACCTGGTCGCATTGGAATAGTTTCTCGATCTGGTACCTTGACCTATGAAGCGGTAAGTCCTCATGCGATTGAGAGTATGTTGATAAGTTGCACATTTCAGCCACTTAAACCCTGTATTTTTTCCCTCCAAACTGAATTAGAAACTTGGTTTTATTTTTATAATCTACAGTCCTGTTTCTCTATTTAAAATTCGAAATCTAAAATCCCATTTTGCAAGATGTCCTTTTTGATCTAAGAGAAATTTTGGTTGAAGTATTATGTCTAATAGTTTGAAGTGAATATCATATTCTTCTAATATTTTGAAAAGGAATGTTTGCTTTGGATCAATATTCAGATTCTCAGTCCCAACTTGTTACGCTATCCAACCAATTTGTTGTTGAGGAAAGATAGCTTAAAGATGTTGCTTTTTCTTTCTCTTTTTTTTGGATAAGAAAATAATTTTTATCAGAAAAGAAGGAATGGGGAGTCTGTGAATGGTAAACTGAAGATGTTGCTTTTATGCATTTCTACACGTATCTCCCTCTCTCCTGCTCCTTTTCTTCTTCTGTTAATGTCTTTTCTCTTTTGTTTCATCCTTATAATAAGCACCGAGGCTTCAATTTTAAGTCTTTTAACTTCTGATAAGGTATATATTTTTATGTATTTTGCAGCTTGTGTATCTTTGTGGTTTGGTTTCAACTATTTGTAATTTTATTTGCTTCTTATTATGCTCACTTTATTTGTTTTATAGGTTTTCCAAACAACTTCTGTTGGCCTTGGACAATCCACTTGTGTTGGTATAGGGGGTGATCCTTTCAATGGTACGAACTTTGTTGATTGCATTGAGAAGTTCCTGGCAGATCCCCAGACAGAAGGTAAATTATTACTGGGAATATTTGATTCCTTATTTTGACATTTTATAGAGTGGCAATATTACTGCACTTGTTGTTAAGAATTTGCACATATATTTGCACACATGGAAACAGGCACAAGAGCATGTGTTTGTATATGTAAATGCCTTGCTGTGCTAGTTTATTTTCATTGCTTAAACTATAATTGTTCTGGTACTAAGAATAAAATTGATGCATCTATCATACTTGTTATCCTCTTTTAATCATGCTTTATGTGTGCGGTGTTGTTTGCTTGTAATTGATGCTCATAATCTGTGACAACTGCAATAGTTTATGTAAAATTTTGAGTTTAAAATTATAGAATGTTTGGACTAATGATTGCCCTTGCTAAGCTACATAATTAGGCATGCTAATTTATAATTTATCAGCCACATTTTTAGCATCGGATTAGAATATTGGGATGTCAACAACCAAATATTAATAGATCTATAGGCTTCATAATTTTGTTGCCTTGGATGGACAAGTTATGTGGTGAATGGTAAGGGAAAATAAAATTCATTATCGGTGGGTTTCTTCAAAAATTCCCTCTGTTTTCTCTCTTTCCTTGCTTCTGCTTTTTAGGGGGAAATTGTCAGTAGAATTGTATGATTCATGATTCGAGTCTATTCGATATTGTGACGATACAAATCTATTGGGTGAATAAAAAAATGGATTGAATCAAAACCTACTGAAGGATAAAAACAATAACATAGTCATATAAATGGAAAAAGAGAGGAAAAATTCAACACTGCAAACTTTTTGCTTACCTCATAAACAATCTAAGCATTAAAACAAGAAAAAACTCTTGAAATACCTAAATACCAAACAAAAAGAAACACCCATGACTGTCATGTGTGTTTGCTCTTCCAAACTAATGACATGTTGGACTGCTAAGATAGATTTCTGATTTTCAAATTATAATTCACTCAAACAAATCCAACAGTGTACTTTTTTGTATTGTTTCCCTATTTCGTTGCCCTTTTTCTTATCTTCTTTTACTTCTGCTTTAAATTTTTTAACTGATCCTTTTGTGAAAATTTTATATTGTCTATCCAGTTCTATTGTAAATTATTGTATTTTCTTATATGTTCAAACCTTGATAGAACATTCCTAGAAATTCTAGTTTGATATTGTTATTTATAATTTTTTTTTAACATTGCTACATGATACAAAATATTAATGTAATTATTTTATTAATCACGTTCATATAAGATAAGTGTTTAAGTGTTTATTTAAGGTGGTCGTGTTTATATTAGATATGTATTATATTTAATTAGTATTAAAATTTCATGCCAAATCTTACGACTCGGTTTATTTTTGATTCATGATTCATAAAATGAAGATTTCGATTCTCTATTTGAATCTTGATTTGACAACTATGGAGTGGGATGTTAGAGATATATAAGGACCAAGTAAATTATTTTTAAAAGCTTATTGCCTCCCAATGAGGATAGATCCACCTAAAAATGTAGTGATTCAAATGCTAATTTCCAAACTGTTTGTGAGATGTTAGAAACATAGGCATTGCATGAGATTAGGTAGTTTTTAAAAAAATAGAAGAGTGGGTGTAAACTACTTAAAATCTTTGCATTCCACCATTTAACCCTAATTTTAGGGTTAAGAAAAATCAGCATTTGGAGGTTAACAAATGTAAATATTGAACTTTTATTAACTCTCATTTGTATTATAAAAAATCTCGTAAACAAGGTTAACTAGTTAAATCTCGAGTTACATTTCACTCCTTAATTTCTTCTACCTACAACCTTGTAAGGCCTTAAGTAATTTGGTGTAACTAGAATAAATTGACTTCCTGTGATTGTTGTATGTTTCATGCAAACCATTTCATGTGTATAAAAGATGGTGACAAGAGGGAGGGGCTAGGGGGAATGCTAGGTAAAGAATGGTTACTAAAATATGGTACATAATTACTTCGCGGTTCTCAAGTGGGATTTTTCTTGTTTGGGATACTAGATGGGCTGTTGGATTGTGTACTCATCTTGGGGATCTTTTTTCCCCCCTATTCAGTGAAAGGTGAAGGTAGGGATGGCAATTGGGCGGGGCTGGGTGGGGCCTATTTTCTGTCCTTGCCCCTCTAATTAGAAGAAAATTTTCCCTATGTTTGTCCCTGTGGGGATCCCCATTCCTTTCATGATTTAAATTTTTTTTGTTTTTCACTTAGCTTCTGACAATACTTTTCAACTTCTATTAATAAGTTATGATGAAAAATGTTAATGCATCCCCCAATAAAATACAAGCGCGAGTTTCATAATTTTTTAAAAGTAAACAGGCCTAATTGCCCAAAAGAAAAAATAGCCATTTCCAATCTTGTCATGAACTTCAATGTTGATAGATTTGTGTACCAACTTACTAATTTTTTTTTTTAATAACCATATACCATGCCTAAGAAAAAGATATTTTATACAAAAAATAAGTTTGAATGAAATATGACAAGTCAGAAAAAATGAAATTCATAAGTTTTTTTGAATATAAATATATTTCTTTTTTTACTAATACTCCACTAAATTAAACTAAGTCTTAGTCTCAAGTTAATTATAGTTGACTATATGGATTCGCTTTTTTCACTCGGAGAAATCTGGGGCCACATTTTTAGAAATATGTAATGCCTCTAAGTCCTTTTGAATTACTCTTGTCCATATGAGATTTTGTCTATCCATCTTCTTCTTACTTGTGTCTACTTTAATGCATTTTACTTTTCTAAATGGTGCATCTAAAAATCTACGACTGATATGCTTAAGTTACCTCAATCTCTTGCCCTTAACTTGTTCATTATTGAGACAACTCCAACTTTATTCCTGAGGCAACTCCAACTTTATTTCTAATATACTCATTACAAATTCTATTTATTTAGTATGACCACATATCCATCTTACTATTCTCATTTCTGCGCACTAATCTTGGAGACTTGTTGTGTTTTATTGCCTAACACTCAGTCTTATACATCATAACGGATTTTTTTGCAGTGTTTTAAAATTTTCATTTTATCTTATGTGAAGTCTTACGATTACACAACACATTAGATGCATTTTTCTATTTCGTCCATCCTGATTTAATCCAATGAGCAATATCCTCCTCACAATCTTCATCTTCCTGCAAGTTTGAGTCTAAGTATTTGAAGTATGTTCTTAGGGGTACAACTACTCCCTCTAATTGTACTCCCATATATTTCCTACTATTACTCGTGTGAAACATACAATGCATATACTCAAATTTAGTCCTACGTATTTTAAAATCCTTTACTTCTAGTGTATTTCTCTACAGCTCTAACTTTCTATTTACTCCTGCCCGAGTCTCATCTGTGAGCACTATGATAGCACTGAATGGCTTGCATATTTGATTCTATTTACATGGTACATCTTTTTATGGCATGTTTTATCAACAATTTCAGGTTCAATTTTGTCTAAGATTCGAATGGGTGAGAAAATTGCAGATATAAAAAAATTGGTTTATAAAGTTACCAAAGTTAAAAGGTCATTATACTTCTTTTTAGGGGGTGGCTTCAATGTAATTAGATTCCTGATTCCCTAATGAGAAGTTTCAAACTTCTAGAACCACTTGCTGCTTGATTGGGTTTGAGGTTTATTTTATGGAATTTAAGATGCTTGCTATTCCTTTCATCTGACACTTGGATCATTTGTCAAGATTTGGGAGGCATTTAGTGTCTAATTGCACAAGTAGCTTTTTGCTTTTCCTACCATGTGCTTTACTCTACTGTCATCTCTAGACCGCAGGCCTGTAGCATTTCCTTGTACTTTTTATTTATTTTCAAGTAAACAAAGCTGGGTCATGCTTCTTTTATGTTCAGAAAAAAATGTGGACCACCTATCATAGTTCTTAGAGTTTGGTGAAGCAGTTATGGGCTGAGTGCTCTATGGAGGTGGCTTTCTAAATTTGTAAAATTATGGACCTTTGAATAAGATGGAAATGGAACAAAAGAGGTTGTTAGTGATTTAATGTATAAGAGGGCTTCTCTTTTATACATGTTCAGATCCTTTCAGTAACTTTGAGGAGTTTATCCTGAAGAAAGAGTAGTTGGATGCACAATCAGTCTTAAACTGGGTTTAGGTATGAAATTGCTTTATGGAATTCCTAGAATAAATTTCTTTTCAGGGTAATAATGGGGGATGAGTTAATTTAGGGGTTGAAGTGTAATGCTGGTTTTGTATTAGAGATCTCTGTTTGGTTGCTGACGATCTTGGTTTTAAATTCTTGATGATAATGGTTGTAGACGATGATTAAGGGCTTGGATTGATCTCCTTTTTTGATGAAGTGTTAGATGGTTTGGAAGACTTTTATCGTTTAAGAGGTGAATGAACCATTTTAGCTGGGTTTTTAAGGGATGATGAATAAGTTTTCTCTAATTGATATTTTCATTGTATGGGTGACCTGTGACCATTAGAGAATCTGTTTTCATTGCCCTTGGCCTTGTAATATTTAAATTGACTATTCGTGTGGATTAACAAGCAGCTCTAACGGTCTTTTAGTGCACAGGGCTCAAAGTTGGATAACCCGAGAATATATCTCAATTATTGTTCATGGGTGATTCCATTTACCGTTTGTTGGTGGTTTTGTTGTTTGCCATGATGTATAGATCTCTCAATCTATAGCCATGCTTTTTTATGCAGGTGTTCTTGTGTAACCTTTTCATTATCACCTACCAGGGTGGGAAAATAAATTTATTTGGTAACCATTATATGGCACAAATAATTGCAGTTGAAAACAGGAAGGAGATATTCCTAATTTGCATGTCATTTCATGCTAAATGGTTTTTACATGCATTTCAGGTATCATCCTTATAGGTGAGATAGGGGGGACTGCTGAAGAAGATGCTGCTCAGCTAATAAAGGTACTGGTTGTTGATTTGTCATGACTAAAGCAGAAGAATAGTTCTTAAAGATTGAATGTTAGGAGCAGCGACATTTTAAGACAATATCTGTTTTTGTCCTAATTCAGGCAAACCATTTTAGTTCTCTATTCAGTGGGATTGGATGAAATTAAATTATGTCTATAAATTCTACTAGAGCACTCATGTAACAACTATTTTTCCCATTGCTAGAATTTGATAATGAAAAATTTGTTTATTACCTATATAGTCCCATCAACTCATCCTTGTTATACCCAAATCTAGTGTAGGCTTTCTGTAGCCTTTATTCTATCTTTGCTTCTTACATTCGAGATCCTTGGAAATTATCTTACTCAAAATTGGTAAAACTGCTACCTGTCTATTACTATAGAAAGTCCTTGAAATATTTCCTCTCTCATATTCATTTATTAATCCAATTTTCCTTACCTTTTAAATTTTCAATTCCATTTATATTTCTTTCTTTAAATAATCTTTGATAGGATCAAGTAACAATTCCTCATTGATAACATAAAATAAGTTTTAATGAGAATGAGATATTGTGCATCAAATACATATTGTGCATCAAATACTTTCTATTGGCCATGCAAGATTTAAAAATTTAGAAAAGGATAAAAGAAATTGAGTGAGATGTATACAATACATAAGGCATTTCAAATCTAAAAAAGATGAAAGTAAACTGTAAATGTGGACCTAAAAATGTTTAATTTTTTAATAAATCTAGAAATATGGTTTTATGAGGAGTTTTGATCCATGATTGCTGCAAGTTTTTAGGTTAATTTTGATTGTTGAATCTGTGGAGGAAAAAGAAATTGGTTTATTCAAGTAGCAGAAGATGATACAGCAGCAAATGACTTTAGTCTACAGTATGTAAAGAAAGTAAACAATTACTAATGTAGAAAGTGGAAAGAAATTAAGGACATGGCAATACAAAAAAATCTTTTCATTTGTTAGGCTGTGAATATAGTAATTTTAGTTGCAGAACCAAAATTCTAAATTTGATTTCTAATTCCCTGTATGATGAACTTTTTGCATGTGATATAAGGTAATAGTAATTTGGCCTGTTAGAAAACTATATCTTGAAATATGAGTTCTAGTGAAAGATAGAATTGAATAAGGATTTGAACTGGAAATTATTCCAAGAATCAACATATTCAGACCATGGTTTGCTGAAAGGAGGTATATCTCGAGTTATGGTATGAGGATGGGGATGGGTTATGCAACTAGCTTGATATTGGATTTGCAGGGGGTAGGTTTTGCTAGCACGCTTATTTGGGTGTAGTTTGTGGATCACAAACATTTGGGCATATATATATATATATATATATATATGTATGTATATATAGGTTTTATATATCATTAAATTATTCTATATTGTTTTCTTAGGTTTGCAAGGCTAAGATGGCTTATAGGCTTATTTAGTCTATTATTAGCTCTGATAAAACTATTGCCTAATTAGTTTTTGGCTGCAGTATTTACAAGAAAAACCATTTTTAGTGCCAGGAAGGTCTAAACTCCCTTTCATTGTTCTTGTTAGAATTGGAATATCATCTCTCTGTCTCTCTCTCACTCGTATGTGTTGGTCAGTATTGTTAATGCAATGTGTTTAAGAAGGATGGGGGTTGAGCCAGTGATAATAAGAGATAAGGGAGTTTGGTATTGGTAAGATGGTGGTGAGTATGGGTTAGTAACTTGGGAGGCAATGGAGGGTTTTCAATGTCAATGGAGGCAATGGTGGCATTAGAAGGGAAGATGGGGTTAAGGTGGAGTTGGTGCGTATGGGTTGGCCACTTGGGAGACAATGGAGGGATTTGGATATGTTGTTAAAGATGGGATTTGGGGAGAGAGATTGTATTTATGTCAAGGGTGGCAGAGATGTGAGACAAAGGGAGAGAGAAGGGAAGATGGGGGTCGTTGGTATTTGGGTTAGGGGTTGCAGGGATTTGAGACTAAGGGAGAGAGAAGGAAAGACGGGGTGGTGGTGGGTGTAGTGTTAGACTGAAAGAGAGGGGAATGTGGAATTAGGGTGTTGTGAAAAATCTGGTTTGGGAAGGGAGAAGGTACAATTTTTTGAATAAGGTCAATTATAAAAGTAGGGGTATAGGTTGGTGTGCTTTTGTAAGGGATAGATATATGGAGATAATGACTGTCAGTGTGTATGAATGACTTTGTATTCTCATGATTGTGGCAAGGAAGGAAGAAGAGAAAAGAAAAAAGAAGAGGATGCCGACAGTGCACTTAGGTGTGAAGGAGTGCTACAGCCTAGGTGTAGGCACGCCCTTGAGCTACAAGGCACACTGTGAATTGAAAAAACAAAATACTTTCACATAACTTTTAGCCATTCACAATTATAAAACAAATTACTTTAAAGTTTTAATATCAATAACATAAAAAGTCATAAACCATTAAAAATTCTAGCAACATTGTTGTTTTTGAAGTCCAAAAAAAGATAAATAAGGATTTTAAAAAGTCTTAGCCCATAATCTTAAATTCCACTAAAATCTAAATAGACTTAATTGAAATAAAACTAGAACAACTACTCTATGTGATGAGCAGCATTGTCTCCATCATCGGCATCACGAACATCATCACATTCATCTTCAAGGTTCTTTTCTTCATCCTCTTCATCATACTCTCCAAAAAATTAATCTCTTCTTCTTCTTCCTTATCTTAAAGTGTAAGAGGAGTTATAGAAGATGGTGCTTTTTAGGCCTAGCCCTTGTGGAATAGATGCATGTATAAAATTTTTTGCCTTCCTTCCCCTCCTATGCTCTAGTATTATAGACATTCTCTTCAGCTCTAGCAACTACACTCCATGTCAAATCATCTTAAAACACAAGTTCATCATCGTCTTTTGCCTCATCCAATCTACCCATCAGCCATTCATTGGTATTGTCAATCATGTAAAGAAATGGGGTCAATGTGACACCATGCATCATTATCGATTATTCTAAGCTCAATTATACTTCACAAACACCAAACTATTCAATCTTTGTTGAGCAAGCCTATTCCTCTTTTTACTATGAACCTGAAATACATTTATGCTAATCAGCCTCATTTTGTTGTGTAACATACCATCTGTTCTTCTTAGCAAGTTTTTGTAAGAAGTGGCTAAAAGTAATATTACATTTTTACACGTTTTCAAAGATGCTCCAATTATGCTCACAACCAGATGCACTACAAGTGAAACTGAACTTTCTTAGCAAATTTTTGCAATTGTGGAGTTTAAGGTCCATAAAACATACACCACTTAGTTGTTTATAGTTGATTAAATGAATGTGGGTTAGATTGAAATACTCCCTTAACATCTGAAGTTCCTTTAAAACTAATGTAGAGAAGAAATGAATTTATCATTTTTTTTTCAATGGCACATGATAGTTATCAGAATGAGTTGATGTTATAATAATTTTATGGTTATTAAGATATGGAAGATTGAGTTGAACATTAAATTTCTTCTTTTGTCTATTTAATGTTGCTTCATAATTCTTTATCTGAATTAATAACTGAGAGAGCTAAAAGCTTTGCTGATTAAAATTGCTCTCTACCTTTGCCATCTTGTTTTCCTATTGGCTTACTTGAAATGATTTTATAAAACTTCATGATGTGGAAACTAATATATAATGAAATCTGTGAAGTTTAAGAGATTATTCGTTGATAGTTTGCATGTTGCAGTTGGTGTGTTGTTGAATTCATTGCCAATGCTGTGCTCAAAGTGGTTCCATGTTCTAACAGGAAAGTGGCACTGACAAGCCTATTGTTGCTTTTATCGCTGGACTAACTGCTCCACCTGGCCGTCGCATGGGGCATGCTGGAGGTATAGTTTTTCATTAGGCAATTGACATGTTTGATGCTGATTTTGTGCATTTTTACTGTGTTATTATCATGTAAAATTTAATCCTTTACATGTGGATGCCTTGAGCTATTTGATTCCCTTCAAAAAATTAATTGATAGCAGTTTCTTCCTGTGCTTAGGATGAAACATATCACTAAATGAAATGTTGTATATTTGGGGTTGGCTATATTGGATCTGCTTCCTTTATTGTGCTTTTTTTTTTTTTGTTTAATTTTATAATTGTTTTATTTTTAAAACAAAATTTGATAAATCACTGGCTTCAAGTGTCAGTGTTAAAATTATGAGAATTCTTGAATTCAGAGGGTCTTTGAAAGATTGGGGTTTTAATTATTACATTTTCCTTGATGGGTTGATTTGAAAATTAGGCTATATGTTGGGTTTAATTTTGTAGTCACCCAATGATGAAATAGGTCATCCATATTCATAACCAATTCTCAAGATTGGCCTACTCTGGTTTTTGGTGAGACAATAGCTTTAAGTTCCATAGAGGATAAAGATCTGAACTTGGAGAAGAAATTGATGCTATCTTCTACTAGTCTCTATTCTTTTCCAGTATTATTTGGCCGACATATCCAATGAAACAAAAATAAATAAAGTTGGTTTGATTTAATTCAGTTGTATGTGAATTTCAGTTTGGTTCAATGGTTGTTTTTGGGAGTGAGGGTGGAAATGTGTTCAACTAATCAACTAAATTGATGACTGCTCACTCCCAAAGAAGATAGTGTCAGACAAAGGAGTTCATTTGTATCTCCTTCAAAATGGAAGTTCACTCCATAATAAATCCCACAATAAAACCTGAATTGATCAGCACGAGTGAATGGAAAACTTGTTGCTTTTTTTATTTTTTTTTATGTTTCATGTAAAGGCTTCTTTATGCAACTGAGCCTGAAAATGGTAATACTAGACTTCATTGAAACTTGAAACCTAATGCCAAGTTGTTATGTAACGGCTGGCATTTTATTCGCTCATTAAAGGTTTTGCCTATCAGAGGTTATAATTGTGCTATATTTTGCCCCTTATGTTGAAAAATTGTGAAGTTTCAAGTTGTGGAAAAGGATTTTTTTTTTTGGTTAGTAAAACTTGTAGTCTTTGAAGTAAATATAACACGGCCATGAACATCAAAGTTCTATTCATCAACGCATTCTCCAAAGAACCATTGCCATTATGTTCCCTATTTGGATCTGACGTTCCCTTTTGGCCTCTGCTTGTACAGCTATTGTTTCAGGCGGCAAGGGTACAGCTCAAGATAAAATCAAGACCCTCAGAGAAGCTGGAGTTACGGTGGTTGAATCTCCTGCAAAAATTGGACTTGCCATGCTTGACGTTTTTAAGCAGAGAGGCCTAGCAAGTTAGTTTGTGAATGTCAACCTCGTTGAAAATTTTAGTATTTTGCTACAATGATGCGATAGCTCACTTTTGGTTCAAAGTTTATATAACTGGGGATTAAATTCCATCAAATCTGGGATTTTCCCATTTTTTGGCCAACCATGGTGTCGGTTATATAATAAATTAGAAGATTTTACCTGGCACTATTTGCCCTTTTCATGAGTATCCCAAAATAGGCGAATGCAAAAGCCGTTTTGATTGTCTTTGTTAGGACCATTCTGTCGTACTGTAACGCTTTTGCGCATTGTTCGTTTCTATGAATTGAATTAAGGCCAACATCGAATTTCTTTTGGCCAATTGTCATGGATTGAATTCAGAATTTTATTTTTTAGGCTATGAAATGATCATTGTGCAAGAGTTCAATTCAGGTTTGTTGGTAGATTTTATATTATTATTCTTGCACTCATAGGCATTTAATTTAAGAGTTTTATTTTTCAAAGGCGAATCTTGTTAGATTAAACAAGTTTTTTACAATTTTTTTTAATTTATAAAATTAAATCTTCAGTTTCCAAACATGAGAATTAATTACGCAGAATTCAATTCAATTTGGCATCTTTTAAGTTTTCCAACATTAATAAATATTGTTATATGATTGAATTATCTGCATGTAGCAATATGAATTGATAAATGTAAATAACTTCTTTCATCTCATACATAGCTTTATTTCTTTATGTCTTTTTCATTTTTTCTTTTCTTATAATATATAATTATATTAATACAACATATCATTATATTAATTTATAATGATATATATTATTTAATTATATTATATTATTACAATTGTATATTTTATATTATTATATTATAAACGAGATTTCTATTCGACAAAAATCAATTTAGATATATATTATTCATTTAATCTAATGAATATTATTTTATGTTACATAATAAAAAATATAAAAAATAATACAACAATAAAAAATATAATTGTATTAAATCTTCAATTAAAAATAAAATAATACAAAAATTTGTAATTAATTATAATATATTTTATATTTAGTATATAAATTCTATATTGTTTATCAATTTTTAAATTTGTAAATTTTATATTTGTAGGTATGTTATTTATGTTTATATTAATATTATTAAATGGATTTTTATGTTTTTTTATGATTCATTTGTTACATGATGTATGTTGATTAGTTTAAATATACAAGTTATTTATTATAAACTGTAGATTTATCATCAATAAATTATAAGTTCATTTTTTTATTAAGTGTATGTTCATTAGTAATAATTTGTATGTTCAATTTTTAATTCAAACTTCTATATAAAGATTTTGTGGATTTAATGTTTTATGTATGTTCATTTTTTGTAAATTGTAGTTTATTATCAGCAAACTGTAGGTTTATTTTTTGTAAATTATAAGCTTATTTGGTATAAACTGTAAATCTATTATTAGTAAACTATATGTTCATTTTTTATTAAGCCGATTAATGTAATTTAATATAATAATAATATATATTATAACATTATAATATAACTAATTTAATATAATAATATATTATTATAATATAATTAATTTATATAATTTATAATATAATTAATTAATATCAATAAATTGAAAGTTCATTTTTTATTAAGTGTAGGTTCATTAGTAATAATTTGTATGTTCAATTTTTAATCCAAACTTCTATATAAAGATTTTGTGGATTTAATGTCGAATGTATGTTCATTTTTTATAAATTGTAGTTTATTATCAGCAAACTGTATATTCATTTTTTGTAAACTGTAGATTTATTTGATATAAACCGTAGATCTATTATCAGTAAACTATATATTCATTTTTTATTAAGCCGATTAATATAATATAATATAATAATAATATATATTATAACATTATAATATAATAAATTTAATATAATAATATATTATTATAATATAATTAATTAATATAATAATATAAATTATATTAGATATTTATATATAATTATATATATATATATATTAATATAAATTATATAATTATAATAATATAATATAATTATATATTGTTATTAATATAATTATATAGAATATATAAAATTATAATATATAAAAACATACAAAAATCTCATTTGTAAAGAAAGAATGAAAAAAAAAAAAAAAAGAATATGTGTGGAAGAAAGTTGTGCATAGGACATGAACACACATTAGCGTGAGCTTTTTCTTTTACTACTGCACGAACTTCTTGTTCATATTATTATATGGACAAAGTTTCACGACATAATTTGTTTTGAAAATAAGTGATTTTAAAGAAAACGGAAATTACATCGATCATAGTTTATTCAATTAAATTTATGAGATTTATTAAAAAAATAGTAAAAAAACAACTTTATTTAAATTAGATGCATCTCTTTATTATTATTATTATTTTTAAAGGAGATGCATCTGTTTATAAATAATAGTTCATTACTTATTTATTCGGTATACCATATACCAATTAAATAAAACGCCGGTGGATGTGTAACTAATGGTTTTGACCATTGATTAATAAAAAAGTGTAAAAAAGAAAAATTAAAAGAAGATTTCTCTCCTTCATTTGGGAGGAATCATGACCATAATCATAATCGCATGGGTTATTACATTTAATTATTATAAGTATTTTTTATTAATTTTCAATTGAATTGACAAATAAAAATTTAATTGCCCTCCAAACTTTTTGAAAAGTTTATATCAATAAAAATTAATTTTTAATTATTTTAAACTCGATATATTAATAATTTAGGAGTATTTCAATTTTAACAAAAATAATAAAAAATAAAATTTTCATATTTTAAATTAATAAATTTATTACGGAAGACAAAAATTAGATGGATTGTTGTTAAGACATTTTTAAGCTTATTTTTATATTTTATTGAATTTATTGATTTAAAAATATAAAATTTATTTATTTATAATTATTATTTTTAAAAAGTTTAAGTTTAATTAAAAAAATTGGTTCATTTGTATTATTTAAAAAATTCATAGCTTAATTGTCCTTTTATCTGTAAGAAAAATATAGTTGAAAATTACTCTTGTTGAAGCATATAATTTGAATACAAAAACAAGAAATTATTTACCTCTTATGATGCTATTATAAATTGTCTTATTTGGTCATGAAATCCAATGCAAATCACTAGGATATGCATAGTAACCATAACCCAAATACTTGAATTACCCTTTATAAATTTCTTGTATGCAAATCACAAGAAATACTTGAATTTTTGTATACAAAGACAAAAATTAGTTGTCTTGTTGATGGAGAAAGTGAAAATTCTATTATATTCTTCTCTTTTTGTAAGTAGATTATAGTTACCCTTACTAATGTTTAGATAACTATCAACAAATATAAATATATTTATTTAACAGATATTTATAATTAGAATATAAATAATTCAGGTCAACTCGTCATAGGTGCCTCGACCCGAAAATTCCAACATGTCTAAATACTTATAATAATTGAGTGATTATTTTAAGTTACTATTATAAGATTATGATTATAGTTATATAAACATAAATGACGATTATATAGAATTACCTTCCACAATACAAGCAATAAAGCTCATATCAACAATGAACATTAATCCACCAGGCAGCCAAGACTTCTACCACACTGGGATATGAAATGTCAGGGATGAACATAAAACATTGGCCCGAACCTTTTTTTTTTTGGTTGCAAAATCACATTCTCTAGTGATGTGCTTTATAGTTTCAATTTTTTTTTTTCAAATACAACATAAACAATTGAAAAACACTCAGATTTTATTTTAGAGGAAATATACCTCGACCAATTTTTCATAAAAAGACAAATCTTAGGGGAAGAAAGAGAAGGAAGTGAACGAAAAATATAATTTTCTTATATTTGGGAGACGTAGAGAAAAAAAAAAAAGAAAGAAAAAGAGGTGACATTTAATCAGTTAAACTCATTTTTCTTGCTATTTTAAAATGAGGTAAAAGTCAAGTTATTTTATTACTTATATACTCTTAATGTATCTATTGAAAATTTTAAATTTATAAGATAAAATTATAATTAATTTAATTAAATATATATTATTTTATTCTCTTTATTTTTTCTTCATATCTTTCTATCTTTTTCAAATAATAATATGATCCAATTTTCTCTCTCCTCACTTTTTCTTCCTACTTTTCATTTTTATTTTTCCAAATAAAGGGTAAGTTTTGGTGGTATATCTAAATACTAAATCTCCTTCTAGAATCACATAGAATGTGTTGCAGCCATTCTACCCACTGACAATGCTATATGATAGCTACTCCTTTTCATGTCTGAACATTTATCATCATAGCGCCAAATCAACTTATCCTCACAAGGAAAACAACAAATTGAAATTTGGAGAATTTTCTCAATTTCCCAGCTTAAGAGCAAAGTTGACAACAAAGCCATTCTTGATTAATTAAGTTCTTCACTCAAAATATTTCATGTTCCACAGTCCATATCGCCAACCTGCCAATGAAATCTTTTTCAGCATTTATACTTTGCCATACATATGAAGGATGGGGGCTTAACTAGCAAATGTAAATTCTAATAAAGGAAAATAGTGTATTTTCAAATACATTATAAATTGAACCTTGTTTGGCCAATAAAGCCAAATTAAAAGCATATAGGTCTCGAATGCCTAGCCCTCACATATGATTCCATTACATTCACCAAAACTTATGCATTATATTGTAATTCATCACAAAGGCCATGAAGGAGTAAAAGAACAACTAATGGCACATGTTGGTATAGATTGAGCAACGATCTTAATAATCAACTCTTTGCTAGCATAAGAAAGCAACAGTTCCTTCTAACCACAGTTTAAGCCAAACTCTTTGTGTAAAATTTACTGAAAGGGAAGCCTTAGGTAAGGGTCATAGTACTTACCAAAAGCATTCCCAGAAAATTAGCAATACAACATTGGTTAGAATTACTAACAATCTTGCTGAAAACAACACTAGATTTTTCAAGATTCATTTTTAATGAACATATGCCTTCTCATAAAATTGCAATATCTTTTTTAATGTCCCAAATATTCCACATCAGCTTTCACATAAAGCATGCTGTCATCAGCAAATAAGAGACGTGAAAAATCAGCTTGGTATTGGCTAGAGAAAGCCTGAAGTTTCCATGTCTGTAGTTGTTTCAGATTTCTGGACATGCTACCAAACTTTTCTTTTGCTCCAAGAATTAAGATTATCTCCAGTGTGATAAATTTTTCCCATAAAATTTTTGACAATTGTCTCCTTACACCTTCCATGATGAATCTGTCATCTCTTCAAAATGAATCAGACCTTTCAGCATTTTGCTTCACTCATCTTATCTCAAACATGGCAAATAATGGGAACATCATCTGATACTGTCTCAGGTAAGTAAGCAACCATCTTCAAGACCAAACAACAAGATGTAGGTGCTATGTGATATGATTGTCCCTTAGCCACACGATTATGGCTCCATGTGAACTTATAATCACCACTATAACCCCCATCTGTAAGACCACATCTCTCTATCAATCACAAATGACAGAATCCAAGATGCGAAGGTCTAGACCTCCCTTTTTCTCACCATGGTTTAGAATTTTCTTAAATTATCTCCAATAATCATCTACGAAAGATTTGTCCAACAAGCAAGAGAATCAAGCAAACTCTAGGATTGCCATTTGCCCCCGTGCATTGGATAATTGATAATTGCATCAATATGGTGTCCCGAAGACTAGATAGAAAATATTGAAGTCGGAAGTCTAGAGAGATGAAGTAGCTCTTCTGCTGCTATGACAGCAAGTTCTGTCGTTTTTACTCTTTTTGATTAGAAGGTTCTAATTCACTAACTTCTTTCTCGTCCGATTATGATACGCTCTAAATATTAACTATCTCCTTCCAAAACCACTTAACTTGCCATCACCTTGCACAACAAAAACAGTTGTTAAAGCCTTGCTAAAATGCTTTTCTTCTTTGTTATTCATTTATTTGCTCTTTTAAGTTAAAGAGAAAAGGTTACTAATAACAATATCTTCATCCTAAAGAAGACAAAAACCACTTAACTTGCCAACAAATTGCACAACAAAAACAGTTGTTAAAACCAATCTTGTGACCCAAAACCTATGATCATGAAATTTGTTAAGATGAGTTTCATATAAGAGTGAGCTTGTACTTGGATTGGATTGTGAAAAGCAGGCCAAGCCAAGATTTAAAATCAAGAGGACAAACTTTATTGAAAAATTTATTTTTTGCAAATAAAAATTTTTACATAACATATAATGCAAATAACTTAAATGCATTAACTATATAATTAAATAACTTCTAATAGCAACCCATCAATATCTTTTATATATTAAAAAAATTATAATTGTTCTATTTGAATCTTCATATTTTATATCAATACATGACAGTCTCATTGTTAATAGAATTAACTTTATATTTTTCATAACCCTTTTGTTCATGAGTAGCCGACAATAATTCAAATACAAATTTTCTCTTGAAATACATTTTCATAACTTCAAAAAAAAAAAAAAATTGTAATAAATAATGTAGAAAAAAGTGATCAGTTATGGGTCATGAAATTTACTATCATAAATAAAAAGAAAAATTCTAAAATTATTCAAATATAAAAATCATAATAATTTAATTTTAAAGAATTTTATACGTATAATATTTGATAATTCTATAAACGTAACCGAACCATGAAATTGAGAATATAGAAGTATTAATATTTTTTATTTGAGTATATTTATAACATAAATCAAATTGAGTTTTTAATTAATTTATAAAATTGAATTTGACTATTCATAAATCATAAAAAGTACATCAAATTAGACAAAGGAAAATCAAAGTAAAAATAAAATTAATCACTTTATTTTTAAAGTGAATTTGGGATTCACTTATACTTCTTTCACTTTTTCTACTTTTCATAATTCTACAAATATATATA
This sequence comes from Omphalea diandra, assembly GCA_949677035.1. Classification (NCBI taxonomy): domain Eukaryota; kingdom Viridiplantae; phylum Streptophyta; class Magnoliopsida; order Malpighiales; family Euphorbiaceae; genus Omphalea; species Omphalea diandra. The sequence continues at coordinate 63 of CATIWR010085208.1, read as the reverse complement.
TATATATATATATATATATATATATATATATATATATATATATATATATATATATTCTCAATG
>CATIWR010085175.1:0-16055 GCA_949677035.1 Omphalea diandra | reverse complement strand
CTATATATATATATATATATATATATATATATATATATATATATATATATATATATATATATATATATATATTAGGATTTTAAAACCATCTAAATTATACTCAATCAATTATATTGAATTTAAATAAATATTAAATGTTTTCTATTAAATGAAAAACTTAATTCTTTGAATATAAATAAAAAAAATAAAAGCAAGAATTAGATACTAACGGAGTAACATCCCAAGCAATTTCTCAAATCATATGAAATAGAAGAATGAAATACATTTTGGAGGCCTAGATCATAAAGAAAACATGTTTTTGGGGAAAATACTGACAACAGGGTCTTCCATGATTATACAACAATTTAAATCATAGTAGCAGCACGAAAGTTATGGGAAATTTCACACAAGCTGAACAATATTAGTAAAACATAATAGCGTGACGTATCGACTAAAGTTGGATTCATATACCTGAAGTGACTAAAATCTGTGTAACACTAAACCCATTAATTACATATAAAATGAAGTCGAATTAATGACACGAATACATATTGTACAAAAAGCTACTAGAATTTCACTTCCTTGGTGTACACCATATATCATCATATGTGATGTGATATCTAATAAGTACTATTATAATCCAGTGTTCTTTAATAGCTTCTTGACAACAAATTCATTGTAATATAGAAAAAATGATATAAATAGATAAAAATATATATATTAAAGAAGAGATCGTTAACAAAAATTCCATAATTTTGAATAAGAAATAAAAATTTTGGAGCAAAAAATTGAATTTGACTTAAAAATTTTTATTACAAACATCAACATAAAAAACTAATGTACATATTGTATAAAGCCAATATACCTTGTTCAAAACATTAATGTAGTGGCGTATGAAATGTTATGTGCCTAATGTTCCAAAATAATGTGCTTGATGCTCAAGATAAATGCTCTTAGATGTTTGGAATTTTTATTAAACAACTTTAAGTACAAAACAAATTCTCATACCTTTCATTATGTCAACATCAAAGATCCTAATACATTTTTTTGTAATGAGTGCATAATTCTATTCAAAACACTTAATTGTATATAATATACAATGTAAAAAAAGTTAGCACAAAAAATAAAATACTCAATGCAATATAGAAAAAATGATAGAAATATTTATTAAAGAAGAGATCTAGAATGAAATTTTCGTGATTTTGAATAAGAAAGGAAACTTTCATAGAAAAAAATCGCTTTGCATTGGAACTTTTTATTACAGACGTCATGACACAAAACCAATGTACATACGGTTGAAAGCTAGTGTACCTTTTTTGCAACATTAACGTACCATGTTATCAAACGTTATGTGTCTACTGTTTCAATTTAATGTACCTAAGGCCTGACAAAAATGAATCAGATGTTTGAAATTTTTATTAAACAACTTTAGATACAACACCAATTCTCAAACAGTTCATTAACAATTTAAGTTCATATGAACATCAAAGATCCTAATCATATTTTATGTTACCAGTGCATAATTTTAATCAAAATTCGTAACTTTGAATAATTTACCAATACAATATTAAAAACTAAACAAAAAAAAAACTCATTGCAATATAGAAAAATGATATCAATAATTATAAAAAAGTATTTATTAAAAATATATATTTAGAGAAGAGATATCTGACAAAAATTTCATAATTTTGATCAAAATCACAAATAAATGGTGCAAAAAAATATTGGAAATATATAACAATTTGGGATCATCATATATTAAGTGGTATGCTCAAACATATACAAAGTAATAGAATTAAAGCACACATGAAATAATTATAAAAAATAAAATTTAATTACACTAGTTTATTGTCAAAGGAAATGTAGAAAATAATTTATAAATGTTGCATGATTGTAATCTATAAACAATTTATCAATGCTTCAAAACTTGCATTAAACTGGCATGGGGAGTTTTGTTGTAAGCACCCCCATGCCATCTCAAAATGGCTACACAGAAAAACACACAACTGGCATTCTATATATAAATTTATTTAAGATATTAAAAACATCTAATTGGTTTATTACTTATACTGAATTGAAATAAACAATTTAATAAATCTTAATTATTTTATATTAAATCAAAATCTTACAACTTTCAATATGAAATAAATAACAAAAACAAGAACTAGATAGTAAGGATGCAATATCCTAATCATTTTCTTCAAATCATAAAAAGAGAATAATGTAATAATTATTTGGGAAAAAAATTGTGAAAATGGTTGTCCATGATTTGGCATCACATCGTATCATATCAGCACTAAAGCTATGGGAAATTTCCCACACATTGTACGATATTAGTCAAGCTACACAGTACGGCATATAAATTTCAGTTGGATTCATAAATCTGAAAAGAATATATGTGTAACACTAAAAGTAACTAAAAATTTCAATTGAATTCATAAAGCTTAACATTATGACATAAAGCTTAATTTTAGTTGGATTCATAAAGCTAAACATTATGACATATAAAATGAATTCAATTGAATTTCATAATGTATGGATGGTACTAAAAGTAACTAAAATTTCACTTTCTCGGTGTACGATATATATATAATACATGATATATGAAACAATGAGAGAAATAAAAAGGTTGCTCATTTTTGTTAGGCTTGCCCCGTATATATATTATATTGATAACAACTTCAAGTTACATATATACCTCAATAATAAGAGATAAACATAAAACATATTACTAACAAATTACAACTATGCATTTACATGTTTGTCTTTTGTTATATCCTCCATTAATATCCAATTTGAAATATTATGTAATTCAGTGTTCTTTTAATAGCTTCCTGACGATGGTCATTGAACTAAATTTGACATAGGCAACCTAGAAAATTATAGCCTTTTATTTGAATTACCTTGAAGCAAATCAAGGCAAGTTGGAGATATATATGGTTTTAGGGCCGAAGGCATTATTAGTTCATTTGCATGGTCAGTCCGCCTGGTAAAAGGAATTGACTAAAACAAATGGTGATGGACCACTGTTTGATTGGTACTTGTTGGCACACTTGCTACTTTTGATGGCATAATATTGTTGAGGATCACATTCAATTCCATTAATGTTGTACGCTCTATCTCAGGCTCTTCGACACGTGATGCTTGAAACGAAATGTCGTCACCCAACCAAACTGCTTTCATATTTCCATATTTCATCTCATTTATAGGATGCAACATCATCCACAATGTAATTTCAAAGCGTGCATCATCATTGTCATACTATTACTAGATTTATCAATGATCAGCTTGACAAGTGTTTAGCATATACACCTTAAGGCCAATTCGATTTAATTTTGAGTCTAGTAGTCACTTACATTCTCAAACAACATGATGTCCATTCGTGGCATTATTGAATCTAGCAGGGACCACATATGTTTATCATGAAGACACTACAGTCAAACCTGTAAATGTAGATATTAGTTGGAACATAAATTTTTGGAAAGTGGACAAAATTAATATGCAAATTTATTATCAATGTAACCAACCCAAGTTTGTCTTCTAGTATATTCCTGTGAACATGGATATCAAAGTTCCAAATATCTCTCTTGAATTCAAAGTTTTACTTTGGATAGCCCTGAAGAAGCACTTCATGTAGTCCCTAAAGTTGTGGCAGTAGGACGTGTAATAAGAATATTTATAAACAAATACACACACACACACCTATCCAACATATAGTTAATGCAATTATAAAATGAATAATGAGTTATTTGTTACACATACAAGAGTTCTAAATTTTCTCATCATCTCATCTACAATGGTTACATGCTTCTGATTTGCATAATCAAAAATGAACATTATTGACTCAATGGTGTCAACCACAACTAGCATGAAATGTCTTATTTCATGGGAATATATGGGGATATATATCTGCAACATAAATTAAAGCCAATTATTAGTGAACACTACAATGTCATTCACGTTATTACACTATAATACCATCATTAATAATTCATCGTTGGATTAGATAAAAGTTATTATACACTATTATATTAGATAGGATTGAATACCATCAGATTAAATCAAGTTATTATTCACCATTGAATTAGACACATTATTTAATAATATTATAGAAAATGTTACTGTAGATGGGGTCAAATTAAATGGTGATGTCATCATGCATACCATTCATAGATGTGCATCCTCAAGGAACATGAAATGATGTTACACTCTTCATACGTGCATGTACGCTCTGAATGTCGCAACACTTGTAGCATTCCTATCCTAGTGCATGTATACAATGATGTACTCTCTGAATGTCTCAACACTTGTAGCATTCCCATCCCAATACATGTATACAATGAGGTTATATTAGTTGAAAAAATTATTGACTTCTAGTAATTGAAACCTTAGTTGTGGTGTGAATAAATAATGCATATTATTGAACGCATGAAGGCTCCTTTTGTATGAATGGATATGCCTGAGTCATAACCACTATTTCTATTGCTCTATTTAATGTTCGTATACTGATGAGTTACATGTACGTGTCTCAAAATAGAAAAATGGAAAGGGCACATCGCATCCAAGTTAAAGCATATCTCTATTCATGTTATTGCCCGATTTTATTTTATATGACGTTAAAGTTAAAAGGCATGAAATATAGTTATATCCAAAACTAAAAACACCAGTAATGGTGTCATTAGTGAACAACATATCAGATGGCCATAATTCTTTCATCTGTGTCTAGTTAAGCTCATGAAACAATGACTATATTTATGTTGTAGGCTAGGATATAATGGTATGAGTAAATACAATCAAATGAGATAAATATATTATTATTTCTAGCAATAGGAAGAACTTGTATCCCAACCCTGATTTCAATTTGACGTCATGGTGGCATAATTGAGTTGCCTTGTTCAACAGTTGTTAAGGTTAGTGGAATGGTTAGTATATTTGAATGTCATATCCAAAAAAGAAGCTCTAATAAGGAGGATAAAGATGAAGAAGTAGCAAATTAGTGTTTCATGACACAAGAGGATTCTTTGAATAAGGTAAGTTACTCAACCCATTCTAGTGAAAATTATGATGCATATGATGATGTAAATGATGAGCTCTTAGAAGCTCTTACTTTGAGATATGACAAGTATAAGTAACAAATGAAAACTTACAAAAATAATGCTCAAAAGTAGAAATGAGTTCAACTCATTAAATGAGCTTGTAAGTGAGTTGAGGACTTCAAATGAAGAACTTAAAAAATTTGTTGAGAGTCTTGCTAAATATTCTTCTTCTCTAAATTCCATGAGAAAGGAAAATGATACCCTAAAAGGAGAGGTAATTAAGCTTAGAAATTTTATTTCTAAGCTTCACAAAGGGAAGGAAGTTTTAGATACATTAATTATATCTCAAAGACCTCCCCTAGTAAGACATGGTCTAGGCTTCAATTGAGCCTCCTCGTCATCTACACCCCCTTTCACTACTTTTTTTAGAGCTTCAACACCTCAAAACATCTAACATTGAGGTAATTAAGAGGAAGAATGCTCCTAGCACTAAGCCACCTATGCCCAAGGGCTAGGAGAAGACATCTCAAGACACAAAGCCTAATCCTAAAAAGACTAATCATGCATTCATCTACAATAAGAAGTATGATCACCCTAACACACATAAAAAATTTTCTTCTACTCCTAATCATTCTTGCATATGTTCACATTCTCACCATCATGGTATGAGGAGACCCCCTACTTATACCAAAGTTTTGTATAGGAGAAAGACTTATAAGTCTTAACTTCAATGTCACTATTATATGAAGTTTGGTCACATAAATACTTTCTGCTATATTAGGAAGGCTCACCTCAAATTATAGGAACCTTTAAGACCTAAACCCCAAGGACCCAAGTATGTTTGGGTACCTAAATAAAGGTGATCTATTTTTGGTGTGTACGAATTTATGGCAACCACCAATGAAGACAATGATTGGCATATGGATAGTGGATGCTAAAAGCATATGATGAGTGACAAAAAGCTTTTCATAGCCATAAAAAAGAAGGAATGTGATAATGTCACGTTTAGGAATAATGCTAAGGGTAAGGTAATTGGCATTGGAACAATTGTTAAGAATGGTTGTTCACTTATTGACAATGTTCTTTTAGTTGATGGTTTACAAAATAATTTGTTAAGTGTAATTCAATTGTGTGATAAAGTTAATAAAGCCACCTTTGGCCCTAGAGAATGTCGGGTTATCACTTTGATGAATAAGAATGTAATATTTAAGGGTGAAAAGAGGGCCAATACCTACCTAATTGACTTAAACAATTTAGTTAACCAAACCTTCAAGTGTCTTGGATCTCTTAGCAATGAAGGTTAGCTTTAGCACAAAAGACTTGATCATTCTAGTATGGAATTCCTATAGAGTCTATCTAAAAGAGTGCTAGTGGAAGGTCTTCCCAAAAAATTCTCAAAGGACAATACATGTGGACCTTGCTTAAATGGGGAAGCAATATCAAACTTCCTTCAAAGCAAAGAATGTTATAAGTGCATCTAAGCCTCTTCAACTTATCTACATAGACTTAATTGGACCTACTAGGAATGCTAGTCTAGGTGGAAAACATTATGCATTTGTCATAGTTGATGATTATTTTAGGTTTACTTGGGTGTCCTTCCTAGCTTGTAAGAATGACACTTTTGATGCTTTTAAAAGTTGTACAAAAAGAGTTCAAAATGAAAAATGTTTACTTCATCTCTTTTATAAGGAGCGACTATGGAAAAGAATTTCAAAATGAATCTTTTGAAACTTATTGTTTAAAGAATGAGATTTCTCATAATTTTTCTAGTCCTAGAACTCCACAACAGAATAATGTTGTAGAGAGGAAAAATAGAATATTAATAGAGATGGCTAGAACTATATTCAATAAGTATTTCTTGCCTAATTACTTTGGAGCTGAAGCCATTAATACTCCTTGTTGTATTGTTATCGTGTTTTCAAAAGACCCATTCTCAAAAAAACTTCTTATGAGCTTTGGAATGGTAGAAAACCTAAGATTTCATACCTTAGAGTTTTTAGATGCAAATGCTACATTTAAATATCAAGGACGACCTTGGAAAATTTGCTTATAAGACAAATGAAGGTATATTTCTAGGCCACTCTACCTCTAGTAAAGCCTATAAGGTTTTTAATAAAAGTACTATGGTTGTTGAAAAGTCTATGAATATTATATTTGATGTATCTAGTAAACTCAATCTTGGGAAAGGTTCTCTTATTGATAGTCTTATAGGTGACTTTGAGAAATTAGAGCAAGATTCAACTCCAAAACAAATGGTGTTTAATCTTAAAGATAACTAGTCACCAAAAGAAGAAAAGGAATCCCAACTATAGCAAGCAAAAATTTCAGCTTAAGATCTTCCCAAGGATTAGAGATCTCCAAACATCACCCAAAGGATCTAATCATTGGTGAGACATCTAAGGGAGTAAGCATTAAATCTTAACTTCATGCATTAGATAATAATCTTGCATTTATTTCTCAATTTGAGCCAAAATCAGTTCATAAAGCTCTTGATGATGGAAGTTGGGTGATTATTATGTAAGAGGAACTTAACCAATTTGAGAGAAACAAAGAATGGGATCTAATTCCTAAGCCTAAGGAACACCCTATTGCGGAATGCAAGTGGGTGTTTAGGAACAAGTTAAATGAATAAGGTTTCATTACTTGAAGCAAAGCTAGATTGGTTACAAAAGGATATAACCAAAAAGAAGGCATTGATTATGATGAAACATATACCCTGGTGGCAAGATTAGAGACTATTAGGATTCTCTTAGCATATGTTTGTCACATGAATTTAAAACTTTTTCAAATGGATGTTAAAAGTGCATTTTTGAATGGACTGTTTGAGGAGGAAGTTTATGTTGGACAACCTCTTGGTTTTGAATTAGATGCTTTTCCAAATCGTGTTTTCAAACTAACTAAAGCTTTATATGGTCTAAAACAAGCTCCATGAGCTTGGTATTAAATACTTAATTCATTTATTTTACAAAATGACATTGACAAAGGCAAGGTTGATACAACTTTATTATCAAAAAGCACAATCAAGACACACTCATTGTACAAATCTATGTTGATGACATTATATTTGGTACTACTAATTAATCTCTTTATGAAGATTTAGCTAAGTGTATGACTAAAGAATTTGAGATGAGCATGTTTGGAGAGCTCAAGTTCTTCTGTGGTCTACAAATCAAGCAAACCAAAAAAGGCATCTTCATCAACCAAGCCAAATACATAGAGGATCTACTCAAGAGGTTTAGAATGGATGGATGCAAAGTAGCTAAGACACCAATGAGTGCTACCATCAAGCTAGGCAAAGATGAATCAGGTAAGCCAATTGATGAAAAAAAGTATAGAGGTATGATTAGTTCTTTCCTCTATCCCACTACTTTTAGACCTGACATTATGTTTAGTGTATGCATATATGCTAGGTTTCAATCATGCCCTAAGGAATCTTATTTAAATACGGTTAAAAGGATTCTCAAATATTTACATGGCACATTACATTTAGGGCTATGGTATCTTAGAAATTCATCATTTAGTCTTCTTAGATATTCAGATACAGATTATACAGGTAGTTTATTAGATAAAAAAAAAACACTTCTAGAACTTTTCAATTTATAGGAGAATGCTTAGTTTCTTGGTTTAGTGAAAATCAAGTTTCAATTGCCTTATCCACCGCCAAAGTGGGTTATTGTTGCACCCAAGTTGTTTGGATGAAATAAAAACTTAAGGATTATGGCAAGGTTTTTTACCACATTCTCATCAAATTTGACAACATAAGTGTAATAAATCTTTCAAAGAATCTCATCCAACACTCTAGGAGCAAGTACATTGACATTAGGCATCATTTTCTTAGAGATCATGGCCAAAATGGCAATATGGTATTGGAATTTATTGACACTAATCATCAACTTGTAGACATTTTCACTAAACCCCTAAATGAAGAAAGGATGAACTTCATTAAGAGGGAGCAATGGATGCTAGATGCAAGCTCCCTAGGGTGAAAATTTGATCTTTACTCACTTCTTCATTGTGTTTGTCACTTTGATTGATTTAATGATATGTTTGACAATTATGTTAAATTACTTTAGATGTGTTATTTCTTTAAGCTATTAAGTTTTACTATGCCCATTTGCTTGAATTAATCATCATTACATTAAGTGAATCACATTTAGGAAGGCAAATTCTTATTTTTTTTCATTATTTCTTTTTGCCTTGTAATTCGCAGTCGCGATTGTCATTTTGTGATCGCTATTTATAAGTACTCATCCATTTTTTGTCAAGCTTCCACTTCACCATCGCAATTCTAAAATGCCACTATGAATTCTTTCAAAATTCAAATTCTTTGATTGTTGACTCCTTCATTTTTTAAGGAATTCTTATTCGTTACTCATAAAATTCATAATTAATGATCACGACCTGCTATTAGCGATCGCAAATTATAGTAACTATCAGGCATTAATTGATTTGATAGTTAGCCAGTGCCAAGCCTTCATTTAATGCAATTTTCACCATTTCATTATCATTTTTCATCAGTTTCTACCTATTTAAACCATCCTAACACCTTTATATTCTACTTTTAACTTCTTTCTCCATCTATAACTCATTTCTTCTCTCAAATCTTCCAAAATCTCCTATCTTCCTTCAATGGCGCCTAAAAACTAACCAGAGCAAAGAAAGGGAAGGGCATTGCCCAACCTCCAAGCCCTTCTGCCCTTCACCTAATGAAGGGAATTACTAAAGAAGAAAAGGATAGTTACAAAGCCAAGTCCAACAAGATAATCCAGACTAATAAAATTCCCTCTACCTTTCTCTTCGAATCACTTGGAATCAAGGATGAAATTCATGTTTTTCTATCAAACTTAGGATGGAATAAGTTTATCTTTAGAGATGAACCTGGCTATGAGGAAATCATCAAGGAGTTCATCTACATTATCACTTTGAGCAGGAGAGCCAAATTAAAAGCAAGTTCGTTCGGGTTGGTTTCAGGACTTTTGGGGACCCCTATTTTATTACCTTCAACCAACTTTCTAACCTTTTCAACCTTCAAGTGGGACATGATATTCCATTCATCATCTATACACTTGATATCATTTATTCTGAATTATGGTCAGAGATATCCATTGAAACCAAACATGACCCAAAAACATCTCTAACCAAATACATTAGAACCCTTCCAAATTGGATTCTTCACCGAATCATTACCTTTTCAATAAATGCTAGGGGTGATGGGAACAAAAAAGTTTCCCAAAAAGACTTAGCATTTCTATTTTTCCTAACCAAAAATAAGCCAATTCAAAGAGGTTGGTACCTTGTGGATCATTGATTCACATGAGTACTGAACCTAAAAGTCAATTTCTCCTCTTTTCTCATGCCACAACATTTACTACTATATGAGAGCCCTAAATAAGGAAAATGAAAATTTCCTCACTAAGAAATACTTGCCCTCCCAAAACTTTCTTAATTTGCCATATCTCATAAATGCCAAGGCTATCCATTCAAATACTTACATTTATACCTTTGGGTCTATTGTGGCTAAGAAGCATGAAACTACTCAAGCTTGAAAAAGTAAAAGGCTTATGATAGAGGAAGGTGCCCAACAAATCCCATCTCTTAAGCCTAAACCAATATCCAAAACTTCTACCATCTCTCTCTCTTCTATTAACAAGAAATTGGATAAGGTGATGTGTATGATAAAGAAGAGATTTCGTCTTCTTTCCCACCTCAACAATGATTTAGTGGACCTTCAAGAGAAGGTGGGTGCAACACCTTATGATCTCTCAAGTTTTGAAGATTGGAAGGATACTTCAAAAAAAAAAAATGAAGACTAAGGGGTGGAAGAAGGAGATGAAGCAACAAGGTGGAGGGGAGATGAGGATGTTAAAGATTCTAAAAATGATTAAAACTCTCCAATTTTCTAGTTTTTTTAGGCTTGTAATTCCTTCTCTTTTCTTTTTCATTTTATTTGTCTTTTAGCCTAAGATTGTGATCTTACAACTTTATGTTTATGTGATCTTACAACTTTATGTTTATGTTTATCTATGATTATATCAATAAAATTTCAAGTTTTTGTTCCCTCTATGGTTGTTCTTTGTATTCATCTCTATCATTATCTTGTTCTCTCTTTTTTGATTTTGACAAAAGGGGAGAGAAATAGTGAAAGCAATTGCATGACATAATTAAGTGAAAGCAATTGTATGACATAATTAAGGGGGAGTATAATTTGAGGGGAGTAATCTCAATTTGATTATTTACATTTCAAGTTAAAATTGGTATTTGAATTGGTTAAATTCGTTAAACTAAGTTAACCATTTCAACTTCACAACTATGCAATTCTTTATCGCTTACAAAATTAATCTAAGTTGTCAAAATCAAAAAGGGGAAGATTATTGGATTAGGTTGGTTAAACCTATGTCAAAACTCTTTTTTGATATTGACAATGTAGATTGACATGCTCTAACATCACTTTTAAGTGTTGTTTTAGCTATTTTTGAGATAGGTTTGCATTGAAAGTTAAATTAGAGATTAAGTCTCAAGCCCTATGAAAGGTATCCCAATTTACGACTACGAATCTCTAATTCACAACCACGATATAACCAAAGGAATGAATGACTTTTGTCTAGACTAATTCGCAGAGCAAATGGCTATTGAGATCTAACCATGAAAACTATAAAGTTTAAATAGTCGAATTCGTGGTGACCATCACGTTAAGAATCGCAACCACAACTAATGGAGCTGCCTGAAGGGAATCAAGTCCACAACTATAGATTGCGAAGTGTCCAGGATAATCATTAACATATAAAAATTCACGAGGGTGAAATAGTCTTTGAGACCATGAACTATTGAAGCAACTTTTCCTTATCAAACAGACGGATTCACAGTGCCAATTGCGTCTAAGAGGAAGATAGCTAGCGATCGTGACTTTTATTTGTTTGGAAGAACACAAGAACTATTTTTCTTAAAAGACCAATGATAGCATGCCACATGGACTATGTATTAGATATAAACGGGGTTTTCTACTGCGATTTCAGTAAATCGAGTGTAAAAAGAGAAATTACGACTGTGAATGACCAATCACGACCATGAGATCTGTCTAACAAGTATTTAATGCAAGATTTACCTAGAATACCTTAGAGATTTAAACATAGTTTCTTTATAGCATCTCTTTTGTGGTTATTGTCTGTAAATACTCTACCAAATAGATATAAATTGAAGAGAATAGCATTGAATATAGTCAAACTCTTGTAATTTTGTTTCTCAACTTTCAAATTCTTTATATGTGAGTTGGTATTGTTCGATGTAAACATTAAATACCATTGTAATTGAGTTTGAGAATTAACCTAGTTGTAAAAATCTTATAATAGGTTAAGTGTTAACCTTTAGAAAACACTTGAGAGGTTTTTGTGCAAAGCTTAAAACACAAGTTGTAAGATTATGTTTGAGCCATAAAACACAAAGTGTATAAATTTGGTGTGAGTTTGGAAACACCATTTAAAGTTAGTGGAATACTCAATTATGAAGAAGTGGGGAGTGGGCGTGGGGCTAATTAACACCTGAACCACTATAAAATATTATGTCTCTATCTCTTCTCCTACATTTTCAATATCCATCTTTCATTATCTTCCTTCTAATTTTTAAATTTACCATCAATTCAACATTTCTTTTGTGGTGGTCAATGGCAAATAATTAGTGTTTCAGAAGTGGTCAACCCAAATGATTAAAAAGTCATAAATTTGTGAGAAATGCTTGCAAGAAAAAGTGCCATGCTCTTCGCAATGAGAACCCCTTTCCTCTGTCAAGCTCTGACTTTGATCGTTGTTTTTTATCCTGTACCGTATATGTGGAAAACAACTGTCGAATAACGTAGAACTAGTTATGGGAATAGCCACTGGGTATACCAGGGAATATGCAACGAATTGAAGAAGTTGAATAATTTTTTATGAACAACAGAGGAAATGCTTTCAACCATCGAATAACAAGCGAGTTTGCATCAGATGAACAAATGGACTTTGGTATTCGGCATTCAACTGGTGCTGTGTTTCAAAAATAGTAGGTTATGATGACCTTTGACCTTTTGGAGCGAAGATACGACTTATAGTCGGTGGTGATTGAACTCACATTACATGCGAGTGACACAAAAGGGACTAGGACCAAAAAAGTATAGCTGGTTTGGACTTCTAATGGGCTCATGACTTTTTGTCTTGGGCTTCACATATGGGCCCATGTTTTCACATCAAGCCCTCTTAGTTTATACATGCATTACAGGTATTTGGAATCTTTTAACACAGATTTTGTCAAACAGAATGTCAATCAATCAATCAGAATGAGCGTATTTATGAATCCAAATAGGGGTGGGACAACTTGTCCTGCAAGAAAGCAGGTTGCGTATTTTTAAAGACGAATCCGAATAGGTATATTCATGAATCCAAATAGAGATGACGCAGCTTATCCTGCAAGAAAGCAGATTATGCGTTTTCGAAGATGAATTGAACCGTGCATCATCTCAAAATTCCCCACAAACACTCGTGTTTAGATGCTTTTTTCCCGCTCTATGATTTTTTTTTAATTTCAAATAAATGTATTTGCCAAATAACAACAACGTACCTAATGTAGGCAAACAATGAACATGCAGAAATATGGGTCACAATAGTGCTTTTGGTGTCGGTGCTCCAAAAAAAATGAAAAGACGTGCACAGTGGTTTTTTTACTATATATGAAATGGGCACATGTAATAAGCATTGTGCAAATTTCTTTGATCCTCTAAGTTTAAAATTTATGCAATTAAGTACAACACTAAATTTTGAAAAATTTATATTAAAAAGCCCGAACTTTTAGATTGATAGTAAAGTATTCCTAATAACAAAAAAATAATAATTAGACTAATACAATATTTGAAATTCTCATAATTAAACCTTGCGCCATAAAAAATTAAATTTCTTTGTTAATAATTAATTTAACTTCCATCAAATATATATATTAAGTTCAATTAAATTAAGTATCTTAAATATAAATATTGCTTCTCACTTATGTAACTATAATTAAATTTGTCTTCGATCTAACTTCTGTAATAAAAAATTCTAATGGTCTTCTGCATGATCCAAAGTATATTGGTGTGGTATTATAGGTACATTGATTTCTTATTTTAAATACATTGTTATTATTCAACAGGCGTATTAATGTTTTGGAGAATGTACATTAGCTTTATATTGCATGTGCATATGAATTTTTATATTGACTAATGTAATAAAAAGTTATAATGATCTAAATTCATTTTTGGTGATCTAACTACATTAATGATGATCCTAAGTATATTAGTGTTGTATCCAGGTACATCACTTACTTGGTTCAGGTACACAATTGTTATTTCACATGTACATTAATGTTCTGAAAAAGATACACTTGTTTTGTATTATTTGTATCTTAACTTATGTAATAAAAAGTTATGATAATCATCTACATTTTTAGTGACCTAAGTACATTAATAGTGTACTCTTGGTACATTATTTTTTCATTTCAGACACATTTTTTGTTGCATTGTTGATAGATTTGTGTTGATCAATAGATATGAACTTTTTATTAAAGGTACACTGTTGTTGATTTCTCTGTATATTTATTTTGAGTTGCAAGTTAATTGGTATTTGTCATTGTGAAACTTGGTTTAATGAAAAGTTATTTAATAAATATTTTTTGTAAATATTTTAATAAATAATTTTAATTAATATATAATGATTGTACAATCTTACGTTTTTAAATGATTAGGTTCATTTATTTATAAAAATTTAAATTATTTAATTTTATATAAAAAAAATTTTCAAATTTAAAATTAAATCAAATTAAGGCTCTATTTGTTTCATGAAAAATAACTTGTCTGAGAAAAATATCTACTAAGAAAAATGTTTTTTGAGAAAATATTTTCTGAGTATCATATTTTTTGGTGTTTGGAACATATTATAAAAAATATTAATTTTTTAGTAAGATTATAGCAAAATTTAGATTGTAAATATTTTATATGTATACTATTTATTATTTAATATAAGAAAAAATATATTAAAATGAAAATTTTTTTGTGGGTCCCACCTTTTGCATGCAACCACCACTGGTCGATAATGGTCGGTGATGATATCGATAGTCAAGGATAACCAATAATAACAAATACATATATTTATATTATTTATTTTTCATTTGAATGAGTTTGCCAAAGTTCGAAAAATGACTTCATGTTTTTAAAATGTGAACCAAATTTTCTAAAAAATGACTTAGTTTTCTTTTTGACCAGGAAATTTTTTTCGTTAACCAATTTTTTTGTATGCATCAAATAGAGGAAATTCAAGAAAATATTTTCCTGAAAAAATCTTTTTTGCAAAACAAATAGAGCCTAAATAGTAACAAAAAATCTGAATATTCTATCAGTTTGTTCTATTTATAGTAATAATGAAATAATAAAATAAAAAGAGAATTGAACTATAAAAAAATGCTAGAAATATAAGGAAAAAAGAGCAATTTATTATATCACAAACATAAATTGATGACACTTGTAAGAAAAAATATGTCATACATACGCATATTGAGCACCTAGACCATGATGTTATATGCTCCAAAATCTATGATATAAAAATTCGTGTTCGACTCACCTTTCTGGATGAGTTATGTTGTCCCTAGGCACCAAGAAAGAGGGGTTGAATTGGTGTATAAAAATTTAAAATAAAGATGAAGAGAAGAAGAATGAATAGTAAGGACACAAAGATTTTATAGTGGTTCGGGCAAAACAATCCCTACGTCCACTCCCCAATCACTTAATTGGGTATTTTACTAAGTCAATGGTGCTTTCAAGCTCACACCCAACTTACTACAACTTGTGTTTTAATGGCTAACACACAACCTTATAATAAAGTGTTTTCTAGGCTAACACAAAACATCACTCAAGTGTTTTAGCAGGCTAACACTAAAACCTTTCTTAGAGTGTTTTGGTAGGCTAACACAAAACCTTACAAACTGGTGTTTATTGCTCACACCTAACAAATGTAAAGAAGATGAAGAAAATGAGTAGCAAAGACTTAA
>CATIWR010085156.1:0-14597 GCA_949677035.1 Omphalea diandra | reverse complement strand
CTTTCTCTTTTTTCTGCAATGCCTCTTAGTTTTTCCTCAAAATCTGACTCTAAATGTCATATTATAACAGATAAAATAATTGGATTTCATTTCCTATTGATTAGAAGTTCATTTTCCTCTTTTAGTCCCTCTTCTTCTCTCTTTAAACACCTTCATCCATCTTTTAATCCCTAATTGCTCCTTATACTCTTAATTAAGCTCTATAACACCATTATTTATGATGCTATAACATGCACACAACATAAGACAATTGACCATGCAACTATACAAACATTACATATATTTTCAAGTATCCCAATTACAACAGTGCAAGTGTCATTGTCGTGTGTTTTCCAAATTCACATGTCTAATGCTTATTTATCAAATGCATATATTTAAATATTACGTAATTTAAAATGTATATGATTTGAGCTGAGGATGTTACAGAAACTTTCTTCAAATGGAGGTTTGTTTCAATAGTTTCATTGTAAGTTAGGGTTAGATTCAGAAAAGAAGACGTGGGGAATTGTTTATGAAACTTGAGAATCTCTTTCTTCGTTAACTAAAGTGGCAAAACTCCCGCTCAGTGTTAATTGGATGGTTGATCGCGTTAATCTGACGTTATTAAACGTTAAGCTGATGTTTTAAGTTAGATTCCATTACTACAGGGATTTAATTAACCTTAACACTTAATTTCTCCAGTTAATTGTCCTAAATTTTTCTTTAGATACTTATCTATTCTTCACGAAAAATATTAGGCCAATTTGCACTTTAACCCTAATTAAAATGTGTGCAGTACAACTGGTGATGCTAAAGGGAATGGATTTCTCAAGAACATTATTGCTCACATGGAAACCGATCCTATGTTGATCACGTAAAGGAGACAAAACAAGGGACGTGAGCGCTTGTCAAGTAGCCAAGGCTTAAGTTTTCGCATTTGGATGGAAGAAACTATATAATTGTTTTCTATGTGAATTTTTTTCCTCTCTTGGCTTCTTCTGGCCACTTTTTTGCCCCTTTTCTTTATTTACAGTTCTGCATGGGATTATATTCTTTCTTTATACCTATGCAAATACCTCTATTTGTTTTTGTCGTTTTTTATTATGATATAATTATAATCTATACATTTTAAATAAATTTAATATTACTTTTATTGAATAATTAAAATTAATATATTAATAATAATTAAAATATATGATATTATTATTTATAATATATCACAATTTTATAAAATTATAATTTAATTAGACCTTTTATATAAATAAAATAAAAAATAAAATTATAATGTAATTAGTATAATAAATTTTAACAATAATATAATTATTTCGATAGGAAATAAAAAAAAACTGTAGTTTTATTTTTTCCTTTGTTGGATTTTTTTAATTTTTTCTTATTATTTAGAAAAATAAATATTTAGTATTGTTAAAGTTCTCAAAGAGAACTAACACGAAAAACTTTCGATATTATTAAATTTTTTAAATTATTTTTATATGAAAACTTTCTATATTATTAACATGTAAATTATTTTTACATAATAATTTTTTTATATTGCCCTTTACTTAATTGAGTAAATTAAATATTTAAAATTATTAATTTACTGTAAAATAAAAATATATTATATTATCAATTGTTAAAAATAATTTATTATCAATACAATAAATCAATAAATGTTAAACATATAGCTAAAATTGATTCTAAATTTTAAACCGAAATCAGGATTAATTATAATATATTGGTTACACCATCAGTTGTTTTAATTAAAGACCTTGAATTAGATAAAATTCCTCTGGTGTTGAGGATGAGAAAAGGAAAGTTGAAGGTTCAGGTTCAGGTTCGGGATTCATCTGGGATAAGTTTGCTTCAAAGTATAGGCATTTCCTTTATGTTTGAGTGCGTTATTAGCGTTCAGCCTATATTACGACCATCTCATAAAGACGCAACAAAAGAGCAAGAACTACTTTGTGGCGTGAGTACAACCTGCAAAATATGATTGTAGAGCTTCTACCTGCTGTATCTGGTTGAGGGCTAGAACAAGATAACGATGCATCAACGTACCCTATTACTTGTACCAAAAACTTCTACCGCAAAACTTTCAGATAAATAAGGGTTAAACAAACTCAGTATTGCGTTCAAGTCAAAGCTGCAATGATGAAACCATAATATTTCCAACCGTAATTTACCATGGGCCGCACACGCTCAGGCTCATTTTTTTCACTTTTAACAAAGAATCAACACAAGCTACAACATGCACAATGGACCCTCGCAAAGAATGAGTTTGAAAACCGCTGCATAGAACAGTACATACAATACATAGCCAGTGACTCAACTACAGTTACTGCTCACACTTTTGAACTAGTGTTTTGTTACTCCCGACACTTTCTAGGTTCCATGTATTCATGTGAAATTTAGATGAATCAATTTCCTTTAAACGGTACATCAGAGGGAGACTGATCCATAAAACACTACATCAGCTGGGCCAGTCATATATACATGGTTGTCTTCTTCCCTCCACTCAATGCCTAATGGCCCTCCAGGTAGATCAACAGTACAATTCTGTTCCAAGAACATTTGCAAGATATCAGAAGAACATATTTAAAGGATCACTTATAGTAAAAATGAATTAAATACAAGGAGTATCCTCCACCAGTTAAAGGAATATTCCTAGGAAAGACAAAAAAGAAGATATCATGAAAACATAGGAGTTCAATTGTAAATCTAAATTCCATTTTGCAGGAAACCATTTAAGAATCCATTTGGATATATAGTCATTTCCAATGAATGAGCATTTGAATTTGACATCATGTTGATTTTTCACCTGAAACACATTTAAATCCAACTAAATTTCACTTGCACCCCTACCCAAATGGATTTTAAAATTGTCTTCTTAAAAAAATATCCTGATAAATAATTTGGTTACTTCTGTGAAATTTGTTAGGTTTGGCTCAGTGGTTCATTCAAATCTCTCAACCATACACCACAGTTGCATCATATGCTACTAGACTTGCTATAATATTCCAGTGGCTCACATCCAACACTTACCCTTCCAGCACGACCCTCAAGAACAGCAGCAACCACAGTTGCACAGGATCCAGTTCCACAGGCTAGCGTTGCTCCTACAATTATGAAGTAAGTGAATGAACTTTCCCATCAAACCATTTAAGGAAGGATTAATTGATGCAAAACTGCAAATCACTAATCCATGGTTTATAAACCATGGAAATTGAAATATCTATAACATAATCAAATGTCGTAGAATAGAAAAGAACCTGCCCCACGCTCCCACACGCGCATTCTGAGGTGTGAAGGAGAAAGAACTTGCACAAATTCTGCTTATTGAATTAAAAATAAAACAAATTAAATGTGATACAAAATAGCTTGTGCAAATGGAAAACCAGAAAAATAAGGTCTTTATATGTGACACTAAATTGTTTTGTATCTATTAAAGATTTTCTCAATCCACCTTCCTCTCTGATTGCATATTCAAAGGTTGGGGTTGCTCATAATTTCAAGAACACTGGACTGGTAATAATATAGTTTTACCAAGATAAAACATATATAACTGCATAGAAAAATAGACACAGCAGCATACAGCGAAAGCTAACAATGAGATAAGACATCTACAAAGCAAAGATATTGAGGATGGATGCATAAACATCAAGTTGCCTTATCAAGAGATACATAAACAAGCACATACAGATGCATAAGTAGACATGTCCTCTGGTAATAACATCAACTGTTTTTAGAATAGAAAGCATATCATAAAACAAGAAAGCTTTTTGAAACATAATATATAAGCAGATGATACAATAAGCTTCAGAACTAGCTGCCGAAATATTGACCACAACATAGCTTACCTGTATTCGTTCGTGCTGGGAACATATCATGATGCTCAAATTTTGGGCCAATTTCAGCCAACTTTAATTCATCAACCTTCAAATCCTGAACAATTCAAAGCAGAAAGGAGTGTTAATTATAGGAACCAAGTAGTCTGGACCTCCATATCATCTTAAACATAGCACATTGCAAGTTGTCCAATCAGTTGGCTAGAGTACAAACCTTGATATTCTTGGTCCCAAAAGTTACACAATGAGGATTTCCCATACTAACACAAGTCACATACCAAGTTTCTCCATCTACATTTATTTCTGATTTAACAACAGCATGATCCTTATTTGCAGCCAATCTTGTGGGTACATCTGATGCTTTAAGTATTGGCTCACCCATATCAACCTTAACCTGCCCATCCTCTTGAATTTCAGGAACAATTAAACCAGCACCAGTATGGACAGTAAACCTCTGCTTCCCTTGTAAATTTTCTAGCTCAGCAACAAACTTAGCAAAGCACCGGATCCCATTACCACACATCTCCGGTTCACTTCCATCCAAGTTAAACACTCTCATAGTGTAATCAGTGCCATTGGTCCCCGGCATGGCAAAAATCACTCCATCAGCACCAATGCCAAAATTCCTATCACAAAACTTCACTGCTTGCTCTGGAGTAATCCTAGGCTCATTAGAATCCCTATTATCAACCTAACCCAAAGTTGCAAAAGATAGAATTGATAAGACACTATAAACTAAAACTAGAATATTGTATCAAGTGTACATTATAATAGTATAAGTATGCATCAACTTCTTTATTAGTTTCAACATAGCAAAATGAAAGTAAACCCGTTAAAGCATAAAAGAAAGATCAAACTTCTACCTTTGTTTCAAACTTAAATGTGGGATAATTATTCCATGGAATAACAATTCCAATTTTAATCAATATTTGGAGTATGTAATAATATATAAACCAATAATTAATTAACTAATTAATTAAAAATTTTCTAGCTTTTCTTACACTAAGCTACATTTTCTTGATAATCAAATAGAGCAGGGAAAGGAAGGAAAACTATACCAAAATGAAGTTGTTGCCTAAGGCTTGGTACTTGACGAAGTGAAGGATTCCAGTTTCTCTCCGGTCGAGAAAAGATGCAGACGAGATTTTCTCGGGTGCTTCGATATTCATGGAAGCAGCTGCTAGTAACCGAAAGTTAGGGTTTTTCGCAGAAATGGTTGGTGTAAGAGAATTGGATTGAAGAGTGGGTAAAGAAATGGAGGATAACGAGAGAGAGCGGAAACGGTTAATGGAGTTGGAAGTGTGGAAAGGTAGAGATGGGGTGAAGGAGTTAGAGATGGCGGCGGCGGCCATGGCCATAGATGGGCAGCGGTATGTTGCTTTGGGTCCGAGACAAAACAAATATAGTTCAGTTAGGCGTTCATTTCAAAGTCGGGAATATAATGGTTGGAAGTCTGCCAACGGGCAAGGGAATTTGGCAAGTTAAAATGAAATTTCTAATATGCCCTCTAACTCGTTGTTGTGTTTTAGCAATATCAATTATTATTTTTATTCCAAAAAAAATATTAGTTTTTATTTTTAAGAAAATACTTCATCCAATGGCAATTTATTCTTTTTTAGTTGTTAATTTAATGATTAACTGTCTAAAATACATTTCATTAGTTAACATAAATATCAAAATTATTATTAATCTTCACTTTTTAACTGTGAAATTATAGATTATTATATAATTTTTTTGAGTTTCAATGCAAAAATCTTTTTATTTGAACTTAAAAAATTATCGTCTTCCTTTTTACTTTTTTTATGAATTGACAAGTTTTTATATTTATATTATTGTGCACTGCACTAAAAAATAGTTAAAAATACTGATATTAATTTAAAAAATTAATTTTTTTGATAAAAAAATTAAATTTCTTACTTTTATACAATTGAATATAGCTATCAAAATTGATCAAGATAGTATAAATCTCTCTCATTTATAAATAAATTTAATTTAAATTAATGTGGGTAAAATCCATCATTAAAATATTTTCATTATAAATTTTTAAAAAATTTTCAATTATATTAATAGAGTTTTGTAACCTATAATTTGATGATAAACACAATTCACTTTATGACTTTCAAGTCTTTTGGACCATCTAATTTCAAGAAAAACAATAATAAAACACTCATCAATCTCACCCAAATAAAAAAAAAATCAAAAAAAATTTATAAAAAATTCACATAAAGAGAAAATAAAACACTAAAAAAAAACTCATCTTACC
Organism: Omphalea diandra; assembly: GCA_949677035.1. Taxonomy (NCBI): domain Eukaryota; kingdom Viridiplantae; phylum Streptophyta; class Magnoliopsida; order Malpighiales; family Euphorbiaceae; genus Omphalea; species Omphalea diandra. The sequence goes on along the minus strand of CATIWR010085156.1, from coordinate 8,513 downwards.
TATAAAAATAAAAAAAAAATTATAAAAAAATGAATTCAAATTTACATCTTTTATTACGATAAAAAAAAAAACAAAAACTAAACTCACATAGGTAAAATAAGGAAGATAGATTAATTTCAATTGATGCAACTTATAAATCTAATAATTGATCAAGATATATTATTTTTTAAAATAATTAACTAAATCTGAAATGAAAATAGTAAATTTAGTGTTTTAAGAATTACATTGATAAATAATAATCTAAAAAATTTAATATGCAGATCTATTGAGAAAAAGAGGGAGGAAGGATAGTTGAGATGCTCCTCCTTACATTTCTAATCATAGAGTTAGCATCAATTATCATTACTTAATATATATTATATCAAAATTTGAATTCTACCATATATTTTAATAACCTAATATTATCATGAGGCTAAGCCAAGCCAAAGAAAAATGAAAAAAATAGTTCGAAAATAAATCTTGTAGTCATGAAAAAGAAAATGTAATCACTAGTGAAATCAAGAGGAGTTGCCATGGAGGATGAAAGAGGGAGTGGGGGCTAAAGGTAGAAGAAGCCTCCCCTCCCTAACTTCTAATTTTTTTTTTTAAAAAAAAAATAGGACCAAAATAGCACCATTTTGATCACACTGAAACTAAAAAAATAAAACACTTGTCGGCATGAGCTCCTCTCTTGCTTTTCCTTCGAATATACAGTTCTGTTTTTTTTTTAATTTTATTATTTGTTTTTTTAGATTTGTTCTTTTATTTTTTTTATTCTTTTCTTTTTTTTTAAAAGAATAACAATAATAATAATAATACAATAATTAAAATTCTCATAATTAAAATCTGTAACATATAAAATTAAATTTCTCTATCAATAATCAAATTAACTTTCATAAATTACATAATATAAATATAAATATAATATCTCACTTAAATAATTAATATTAAATTTTACTTAAATTAAATAATGAACCATCCATAACTAATTATTTTTTAGGACATAAATATCTCATAAATAATTTGATTTCTCAAAATTAATAAAAATTTTTCTCATATAAATAACTTTATTTCTCATAATTAAATATTTTAAATTAAATCGGTTTACATAATATTTTTAATTAAATGAGTTTAATCAATAACTCAAATAAATATAAATAACTTAATATCCTTAATATATATTAATTAAATTTCTTAAATATTTATTTAATATAATTTATTCAAATAATATAACAAACATTATATCATTTAAATCATATACTCATATTAACTAAATTAATTTTATAAATTTCTTAAATATTTACTTAATATAGTTAATTCACATAACACAATTGATATTAAAATCATTTAAATCATATATTCATATTAACTTAAAGTAATTTTTATAATTTTCTTAAATTTCAATAAAATTCGTAGTTAACTAATTAATCTCATACCTTTAAATTTTTTAATCATTAAATATATTTTCTTTATATATATTCATCTTTAAAATATTAAATATCATTACATTCTCATTCAAATTTAATTTCTTAAATATAAAATAGTCATTAAATATAACTCTTTAAACTTAATTCATAATAAATAAAATAACCTTAATTAAAATAATAATCTTTTTAACATAAAATTATTTCTCTTTAAATTACTTATATATAATTAAATAATCTCTTTGAACTCATTAAAATATGTCTAATCATCATTAAATCATTAAAATTCATAATTTTACATATATAAATAGGAGAAAATATTTTTAAAATTAAATCCGTGGATTTTCCTAAAATTGAAATTTGGACATTAAGAAACACTCTCCTTCTCAGAAAAACTAAATTCTCTTTTACCCCACCTCTCTTCCTCCTCCTTCCATCTCGACACCATCATTGTTGCTGACCATCAATAGTTTCATGTGAGTAAGCCTCTGAAAATAATTTCTAATTTTCACCACTAAATGTAATGGCTAACTATAAATGTAGATGTTGTGGACTTATTTGAGAATATGTTTGTTGTGATCATTACAAATTATTAGTATGAAAAGTGACCATAGATGATTTAAAATCAAATCCATAAATAGTTTGATTCAAGTACTTAACTCCATCGGAAAAAACAGATCAAAATGTTTACCAATTAATATTCTTATTTACCAACCACTAAAAAAAATCTAAAAACATATTTTTTGGGAGACAAAATAAAACAAAAACACCATTACTAATTATTACAAACAAAATTGAGTTTCAAAATGAAATGACTGAATTTAATAGAAAGATTCTTTTGATTTAACTCTAATTGATATATTTCGATTTATATCTAATTAAAAGAATTATCATCTGGTCTATAAAGGGTTAAAATTTGTTTATCCAAAAATGAGAACATCTTAACTTTTTTTTAAATTCAAAACTAATAAACATGACTAGTCACTGTTTTTTTAATCATCTAGAACTTTTTTCTTTTTATCAATACATCTAGAACATTTCATTAACCTTATAAATCAATATTTTTTTCTCATGTTTGGAGATATTGAAATCCCTTTTTTTTTTTTTTTTTATCCATTCTCTGTTTACACCTGAAAGTCTCAAATATTCACATAATTTTATATAAACTAGGATTAATTATTTGGATACTATATTAGTCTAATTCTTACATGGTCTATCTATAATCAAATTAAAGATGGATTTTAGCGCGGTTTATGAAAATTAATCTCTGGTATCAGCTCTCTAAAAATTTAAGAAAAAACTTATTCACTAATTTTAATTTACTATTTTATAGTTTGATTGTATGATCACATAAACAATATCGTAAGAGGCCAGTTTCATACATATATTCAAGGAACCTGCAAATACAGGTAAATGTACATTTGGACTCTCATAGATAAGCCAACTGATCTTGATCTTGATCTTGCACGATAAGCATGCAAATTGTCATAAACTAAGAAATTTTAATACAAAATGAAAGAAGATTGTATGACCTGGAGGCCATAGCTTCTAGAGGGGTTCACTACTCAAAAGCAGCTTCCAGGAAGCCTTTGTTTTCACTTTAGGACATGCAGACAACGCTATCATTACCTATCTTCTTTAAATAATGACGGTAGAAAACTCTGTGAACCAGGCTCATCCCAAGTCAATTCATCCCACCATTTCTCGCTTCCCCTAGTATGCTTTATGGATAAAGGCAAGGTGTCTGTCGAGAAAGGGGGCTTCTTCAGCTTTCCACAATCCCATACCTCAATAGATTCCAGAAATTTATAGGCACATATTTTCCTAGAAATGATTTTTAATTCAGGCAATGCTGACAAACATAATCGACGTAGCCTTAAAAGCAACACGCTAGGTGAGGCATTGCTATTGTCTCCACACTTTATCTCTGGCTCATCAATTATCCCCTCAATCAAACGACAATTCCATACCTTAATCTTTTCGATGTTTTGGAGGCACTGCAACAAATCAGCTGATAATAGGTATCAGAGCTTATTACAACTACGGACATGCAAGGTTTTCAAACAGAATAGGACATTGATTGCCCAATTCCATTGCATATGGCCTTCAAGTTATGTAGGTTTCACAGGACCAAACTTTTGAGGCTGAGAAAAGGATTCTCACCTGGCACACAGATGTACTCCAACCCACTGCAACTAGAGGCATAACATTCCTTTAAGTCAGCCAGATTAGATGTACTTGATACTTTGATAGTAAATCAAAATTATAACAACCTTGTAGTGCCAACTGTTGAGTGTTGTCTGGGAGCTCAATGGAACTATCACTAGATATGAGGTTACAGCCTTGAATTTCTACACTATGAGTGCCTTTTGCAATCGGTAAAAAGCTTGACAAGCGTCCGATACTAATATGGTAGCTCTTCAGCAATTGTCAGTGCTTAGATGTCACATAGCTATTGAAGTTGAACGGACTTCAAAACAGAGCCAAGGCTAATCAATTCTGACGAGCTTATGATTTCTTAAAAATTTGCTCCATTACCCAATCCTTGTGAAATCAGTGACCATCTATATCTGCTTTTAAACATCAATGAGTGCTCTAGATGGGACAATTTCGATATGATCCCAATAGGAAACGCAAGTAGCTCCTCTTTGTAAGAGAGATCAAGATGCCTGAGATTTACCAAGTCTCCAATACCACGTGGCAACCTTTCAATTAAGGTAAATGAAAGGTCCAACACTCTCAGCTTCTTGAGCATAGATAGTGAAGGAAGATGTTGAAGCTCACTAAAGCATAAAAATAGTATTCGGAGGTTCTGTAAGCTAGAAAGTGAATCAGGCATTAACTTAATAGAACAACTGGAAAAGTTAGGCACTCTAAGGTTATGCACAGTCAAAAAAAAAAAAAAGAATCAACAATATTTGAGAGAGGGTTCTGTTGCAGGAATAAAGTAGAAAGATTTATACTTTCGGGATGATCAGGTAAAATCCTAATGTCATTTTCTATCAAGGAAACCCTTTCAACATCCTCCAACCATATCTTAGGAAATGTTCTCAACCCTGCAAAAATTGATAATTTAAGAGTTTGGAAGAATGCATTAGAACTGAAATCGTCAAGAGCAGAAATTGAAGGCATGCAAGATGTCTTTACATGTCTAAAATTTAGCTATAACCGCTTAAGAAATGATAAGGTTTGAGCTTTTTTTTTTTGTATTGTTCGCTGTTTCCTGAGAATTACAAGATTGATGTTGAGGAATTAGTGGAATACTAGATGGCTGAAGGATTCAAAGAAGAAGTGGGAGATAAGGAGAAAGAAATAAATAGGGGAAATGCAGTGCTGCAAGAACTCAAAGATGTTTGCATACTAAAGAGCATAGAAACAAAGTAGGTGAAAATGCATGACTTCTTAAGAGATTTGGCAATTAGAATCACAAGGGACAATGCTCAATTTATGGTAAAAGCAGGTCCCATAGTGATGATTGCAAGCGGCAAATAGCCACATTCTTCAGGAATCAGCTTCGCAACAGCTTCTATTTGAGGAGAAAGTTTTGCTACTTTCCCTGCTCTATCAATGAACAGATGTCGTGCCTCTCTTTTGAGAGGACATCAACTTTGATTTCCCTATGAGTCTCCATCCCTCGACAAACTACCAATAGTCTAGTAATAACTACTAACGTATAACCATTCTCCTTAGTTGGTTGAGGGATCCCCACCTCCTAAGGAAAACTTATACCACAAATCATCAAGAATGAGTACAAATTTTTTCTTGGCTAGCAGATGGTTGAACAATATAGTTGATCTCCGAGTGATATCATCATCCTCTAGGTCCAAATTGACTGCTTTTGCTATATCAGTTTGCAATTTATCTAGGCTGAAAATTTTTGATATAGTTACCCAAATGACACTATCAAAACTCTGGTCTTCGCTAAGTAAATTATTCACATGCATCATAATCATTGTCTTTCCAACGCCACCCATGCCATATATACCCATCTTGCCAATGTTCGAATCCATCAAGCATCCCAAAATTTCTTGGCAAACATTCGAGGGTCTTATTTTAGCAGTCGTCATTGTTATTGGTATCCTTTCCCTAGATTCTGGCAAAAAGTCAACAAACATGCCATTTGGAAATACTCCTTTTCCTTTAAGCTCATTTACTTCTTTAATCTTTCCTAATTTGTGTTGTGAATAGCAATTAGGAAAGCAAACCTTCATACATTTCCCCTTTTCACCAATGTCATTTTTTAAGATACTTAATTCATTTCTTACCTTCTCAACATGTTTAAGCCACAACTGCACCTCATTCTTTGGCTTCTCAACTGCACCTCATTCTTTGGCTTCTTACTTGGATACATCATGCCCCTATCAATCTTCATTTTGATATCATTTTCTCGACCATTCAATTCCTCCATCTCTCCATGGATTATGCCTACATGTTTCTAAATATTTTTGTAAACATTGTAAATAGAGAATTCTCTTGAAAGGGATATCCAAAATAAATTTACAGCTCCCAATATTGAGCTAACGACATCCATGGTTGTTGCACTACATATAATATAAAGAGTTAATTAAAACAGAAAGGTGAATTATATGTTAACAGGATTTTCAAACTATGCAATGTCATCCTAAATATTCTTACTAAAATCACTTCAGCAAAACAAAAAGCTTGTACATTATATACACAAGAGGTGGTGAACAATGCCTGTCAATGAAAAAACATGTAAAAAATAGGAAAAACGCTCGTTGATTATTCTTCATCACACAATTCTTTTGCCTAGAATATAATTCAAAGCCTCACTTGAAACAAATCCACTTAATCTAATTCCACTACCATAGAAAATATATGCCTTAAAAAATTGACATTTAACCTGCCTTATTTCTTTTTTGTTTTTTTTCTTTGCATAATTCTACCCCCCTGAACATGGTGTCACTAGAAATTTACAGTATAAATATAATTGTCCAGGGGATTGTTCTAGTGTTTCTAACTCAAATTCAAGATAATTCCCTTTGTCAAGAGAATATCCAAGGGTATGCTTGATGGAGGATCTATGCACCCACAGCTGATACATAGAATCTCAAAATGCTTCGAACTTCATATACTTGTGCAAAAAAACATGTAATATCATGCATCTATGTCACTGTGTGCATAGACAACAAGGAGACATAAATGAGGAAAATAATGTATTTTTTAAAATAATAATAATAATAAAAGAAAATCTTCCATAAAAAATCACCAATCATGTTCAACTAATCAGCTCTTTGTCAAGGAATTCCAATCCCATCATTTAATGAAGATCAGATATTGGAGCACACTTGGCAAAATCCATAAAGAAGTTTAGATTAAGGGATAGTTCAAAGGCGCCTAAGACAAATAACACGATGATTCAAGAAAAAAATGTCAAGAATATTTTAAATCATCAAAACAGAAATATCTCATTAAAACACTTGCACGTATGGTTTCCAATTCAATATTAATTTAGAACTTCTGAGGATCATTAAACATTTGTGCAAAGGATCAGCTGGGTTCACCAGCAATCATGACTAGGTTTGCTACAGATCATGATTCAGTTTGAACTCTTGATTGCTCTCTTCCCACCAAACCCCATATTCACAATTCTTGCAAGAACATGTTGAATTAAAAAAAAAGAACAAAAAAAGATAAATTCTTGGATATTATCCTGTGTGCGCCTAAAGCAAGAATTCGGAATGCACTGCAGGTTGCGTAGAAGTTAAAATAGGCAAAGGAGAATTAAGAGTTACGTCAAAGATGTAGTAAGTTGGCTGAGAAGGCCAATTTGATTTCTCTCTTAACAGACAAAACTCCTTTTAAGAGCCATAACTGATCAATGATAATCTCCGATTTGACCAAAAAAAAAATGATAATCTCTGATTCTCTACCTTTGACTTGCTAGTTGCCTCCAATTGTTTGTGGCTGAATCCAATAAAGGACAGTCGTTTCATACAAACGGCAATACGTCGACTCGTAATTTGCATTACATTTAAGTGACATGTCATGGACCTGGTAAAGGGTAATTGTGGTCTATAGTAGTGACTAAATTTTGACCCAAATTCTATTGTAATCACAAAATTTCAATTTTCATCAATATCTAAGATTTTTATTTTTATTATTAAATATGATTATCAAAATTTTAGCCATTAAATGACCATGCTGATAATTTTTCAACTTTAAAATATGACTAAAACTATTTAAATCATATAAAACTTTCATCAATCTTTTTTTTTTTACTTTATCAATCTTTTTTTTTTTACTTTAAATTAGATTTAGACCTAAAAAATAGTATCATTAATCAAATCAAAATTATGTTAATATAAATAATTTAACTGAACAAAATTATTCTAATGCTATCAATTTATATATAATAGAGTAAAAAGATCATAAAATATACTTGCATCTTCATTTTAAGCTTTTAAGTTTGAAAATTTAAAATCATATTTAAAATTCAACATACCTAAAGAAAGAGAACTGAATCTCAAAACGTCAAACATTATTTACATCTGGCGGGAAATATGGACTGGACCGAGGCAATTTATGTGTGTTGGGCCTAGTCTATGTGTCGACTTTGAAAGCCCAAATCCATTACATGAATCGTCAGTTTTTCTTCTTTTTTTTTTTTTCATAATATTTTATATGCTGCCCTTTTTCATTTCTTCTCTCTTTTTTTTTTTTTTTGGAGAAAAGAAGGAAAAAGCTTCATTAATTGATTTTGAAGCCGAAGCCTTGAATTCTATGTCATGAGGATGGTTTCCTCAATCCATGCAAATTCAGAGCCTTGTTCCTTTTGCATACTGAATTAAAAAAATAAAAAATATATATATTTAAACTTTAAGTAAATAGTGTAGCTTTTAAAAATTTTTAAATTTCTTAAAAACGATGAAATTTTTACAGTTTAATTCAATTTTTTAAAAATTTGATTCATTTTATCGATTTTTATTTTATCAATTTTTTATTAACTAGTTTTAAATATTAAATTAAATCAAATCGCGAGCTAAATATCATATTTACCATCCGATCATCTAGTCTAATTCAAGTCTGAAAATATTGATTTTTTTAAAAATGTTCCATTAGACCTATATGTTTTATCTTCCTCTTCTT
>CATIWR010085109.1:0-39397 GCA_949677035.1 Omphalea diandra | reverse complement strand
TATCATGTCATTTAATTGAATCGTGTACAAAATTATCCAGAACCCTACTGTTGGGTCGTTCATTCAGACCATCAGCTACATTTCCATTAAGAATTGAAAACTGTGCCACTAGGACAACAGCTTCATGGTTTACTACTTGCCTCTCACCACGGTTCAAATCTTGACAGCTCCTTCTCCTTTTAAGAATTTTGGGCCTGCTAAAAACAGAGCAAGAACTTAAAGAAGTTACCTAAGATATGCATCCGTTTGAAACATAATCACATTATCCAATGAACTTTGGCAAATTTGCAGAGGATTCTCATGGTAACATACAGGTGAATAATTAGCAAAGAATGAAGAACAACCCCATCTTCGCTTCCATGGACAACTCAGAAATACCTGGCGTTGATTATTACAGGAGCCTTCAAGACGTAACTTGTTAATCAGAAGCTAATCATCTCAACATCTCTTCATTTCTTGATGAGGGTGATGTAGGGCCTCAGCATGTCTGCTTTATATTGTACGAACTGCATTCTACGCATTTGTGCTCTAGAATATGGGAAATCACTTCTGATGTTTCCCCATGGTCACTGCAAAGTTTCCAAACCATTTTCAATTCATGGCGAGGAACATCATGGCGATCCAGGGTACCCCATTGTACGAGTTGTATATTTAATTGGGTAGCCATATCTGGGATCTTTGTTGGTTGGCAATTAGGGGAAAAATAGAATTTGGACAGGTTAGTAAGATTCCCTAACTAGACATTGGTCCCCGAAACAGAAATAACGTATATATGGTCAGCTAAGTCCAATTACAAAAGATATTGTTTTAATTTTCAGGTGTGTGATAACGCAGGAAATAAAAAGAAACGAAGTTAATTACACAATTAAACCATACTATATATTAAGGAGAGAAATTTCATTTATGGCTGCTGAAAATGACCAAAGTGAAATCACGTTTCGATGCTGGAATTGGCATCTTCCAAAAGTGCAAACAAAATCATCACCTTCAAGTATGAGGTATGAGTAAGGACGAATTGATACCATTAGTGTTATCCCTTATCACAACATCACCATCAAAACTTTAGAGTATATATATATATATACACACACACACACACACACACACACACAAAACAATTTGGATCAGTATTATGTATGACTCTATGCATGCCTGCCAAACTAGTATTAGTGCATAAATATTGACATTGACTCCATATGTGGAAACTAAGCATTTTATTTCTGGCATATACTGCATTTCATTGGAATCAACTACTTTAGTCTAAGTTGTGTGTAAAAGGACTACTGTGTACGCACATTGGCTCTAGTCTTATTGATTTTTTTTTTCAGAATTATTTTTTTCTTTTTCGTAATTATTATCAATATTTTCATAATCGAATTATTAATTTGATTTGATTAGGAGTTAAAAATTGGTCAGCTAAAAATCAATCAAAATCTAAAAAATCTATTAAAATTAAAAATTGAATGAAACCAATTCAACCTAAAAATTACATCATTTTGTGAATAAATTTAAAAATTTTCAAAATTATACTATTTGTTACTTAAAGTTTAAATATTAAAATAGTTTTAAAATTACTCTGTTATTTTATCATATTATAGCATTGTTTTTATTTTTATAATATTTTAAAGTATTATTTATATATATTCCTTAAAAAATTAAAAGTTAATCTATTAAATTGGATTGGTTGAATCGATCGATCTAAAAATCAATCAACTGATCAATTCAATCATTGATTCGATTTTTTAAAAACATTCATTATTATTGTATAAAGTCATTCTAGGGTGTCATTATGGCGCTCTACCACTTTATAATTTTGACCATTAAATCTTTACCATTGAATCATGATCATTGAACTTCTTTATTAAGTAATTGAGGATAATATTGATATTTTGTACTATCATCTTCCAATAAAAGCAAATTCTTCTTGATGAATATGTAGCCATGATCATTATCTTCTACTGTTACATCGTACGGTAAAACATCAAACAGGCTTTGGATAAAAACTAGCCGCGAATAGATCTCAAATGAATCACCCATTAGATCTGGCGGATACCTTGTTTTTTTTCAAGTATTGACTTGACTTGCCTAAAGCTGCTCGTGGGGGTTTCAGAAGTACATTTTTCAAGTTCTTTAAACCTGCCTTTCTTGCCTCACTCCTAAATACAAGCAGCTGCCTCTGTGAGCTGATATTACTATTAGTATCAGTATCAACATAACCTTTTTTCCTCATAGCCATAATAATAGTTGATTGGAATCTCCAGAGATAGATTATTTTGTAATTGGGTGGCTTATTAAATACAAAGGCAAGATTATCACTCAGTTAAGCAACTGCAATACCGTTTAATTTGAGGGTCCTGTCGATGAATTCTTGGGCAGTATGGAAGCTATAGGTGAAGGCAAAATTAAAGGATTTATCAAGAGTTTTGCTATGTCTATCCAAATCATAAACAAAGATAAATTCCATACTATAATTGTTATTTAGGATCTAACCATGAGAATAATTGGCGTTATCATTGACATTGTCGTCAATGGTTATAAACAAAGGTTTGTCACCTGTTTTAAGGAGACCTTCATTAGCTAAGTCATATGAAAGCAAAGACGAGTTTAAAATGAATGGAATCAATATTATCGGCGCCTGTAGCAGCAGCAAGTTCAGGCTCAACAACTAGTGGTAGAGAGAATTAAGAGACATAAAAATAGTTTCCAAACATTGGGAACGAAACAAAGATCAAAACTAAAACCATACATCGAGCGAAAAGTCTCAAAAGCCTATAATGAGGGAGCTTAATGACCAAGTATGTATCCTTATGGAAACTCAAGCCATTGAAGCAATATAAGAGCAAGACCTTCATTTTCTTGGGAGCTTTGGATTGAAACCCAGGTTGAATTTGGACGACCATGCTTCAAAATTAATACTTTCTTTCATTTTTGTTTTTAACTCCAGATTTTCTTCATCAAGAACACCACCTTTAACCTTTACAAACCCAACAAACTTAATTAATCAATAGCAGTGATCAAAGCATGTTTGATGTTTTACCCCAAGATATAACAATAGAAAGTAATGATCATGGCTACAAAAATACCAATATTAACCTCAATTATTTAATAAAAAATTCAATGATCATGATTGAATGATAAAGATATAATTAAAATTATAAAGTGGTATATATAATAATATATATATATAATATTATATTTTTATAATATATTATATACCAATTAATATATTAAATATATATATATATTATTGGCATAATATAATCCTGAGATAATTGTTAGGTATAACTGATAGTTGTTTATGATAACTGTTAACCGATAGCTAATAGTGATAGATATTAAGCGTTCAGTAAATTATTTCTAATTATAATGAATAAAAAAATTTTAAAGGAAAATTGTTAGAAGGATATTTTTATTTTATATTAATTATTAACAGATGAGGTTGGAAAAAATTTCGAGAAGATTCTAATAACAACTGATTGCCACATCAATCAACTATAAGTTGTTTTTCTTCAATTTTACTAAACACCATTTTTATGAGCTAATAAATGTTAGGCAACTGTTAATTGTAATCATCAATTATATCAAACAACCTCCATGTTTAAACATATTATCAAACAACTTTTGATGTGATTTGAGTATAAGTTTTAGTGGGACTAAACTAGATCAACCACAACGGTTGCGCCTGATGCTTTTAATCCTAATTAGTTTCAACCCAAAATTAACATCAATACAAGACTAGGAAATTCATTGCACTTCCAACCCGACCCCAGTAGACCACATTCCACAATTCAACAGCAGGGCCTAATATGTAGTCCTAAAGTTTAGAAGCCTAACTGTCTTTTAGATCTATATTCATAAAGAGGATTACCCACCAGGCCCATATTGTTACATCTTTACCACAAATCTAATCTTCACTAACCAGTCCACAAACAATTCGTATATCATGAATACAGGTCCATGATGCATATAATATTTTAATGTACATAAGGTTAAAGAATAATATATATATATTTCAATATATATATATATAATTTAATATCAATATATATAAATTTAATATACATATATTTCAATATCAATATACCTACAATTAAAACCAAGTAACTTAAACTTGAGTCCATTTGATATAATTTGCAGTCCATAAAAGGCCACTTGTAGTTTTGCAGTGTCAATGAAGACAAAAACAGGTTTGATGTCCTAAAAAGATAAGGCCATAAGGAAAGATAAGATATAGATTTAATCGTTTCTCTTGATTAAGCCCACCACAAGTGAACAGTTGGACCATTATTATTTATGTTAGATGGATATTGATTGGAATTTCACATAATATTGTATGAAATAAATACCGAATCAGTGATTGAGATACTCTGATATGGTAGGTTTAATCATGCTTTATCATGTGTTTACATGATGTAAACTATTAATTGACATCAACAGTTGAAATTCTATTATTGAACACATAATTGATCACTCGTTTCCTGAATGAAGTTGAGATTGATTGTACAAATATGATGGGTAACATTTCCAAGCTCTTTGGATTGGACAAAATATGGTGACCATCTTAATCACTTTAACCCCTGCACCAACTGACCCAACCCCTACAAGGGCCAAAACCCACAACAGCTTCGGCTACATCCACAGCAGTGCCTAATCTTTTTGGACCCATTTGCATATGTATTGCATACGCTTTATATTTGCATTATTCAACCATTGGTTACCGTGTTGAACAATAATAATAATAATAATAATATTATTATTATTATTATTCACTCCTAATATTCTCTAATATGGAAGAGAATTTACCTATCTCCATGACCACTAAAAAATGAAAAAATTACTAATAAATTCCATATGTATATATAAAATAAAATGTGGAGAGTGCGGTGACATAATTTATTTAGAGAATTGGTATAACCACTTTCACAAGTCAAAACTTGCATATTTAATTGCAAGTGTCCAAATAAAAATATGGGAAAAAGACAGGACAGAAATTGCCAAGTAAGAGTTGCATAAGAATAAGAAGACTATTGGCCTAATTTGTTGTCTTGTCCATGAGAGTTTTGGATGCTCTTTGATATCAAACAAAAAAAACCCCTTGTTTTTCTTTGTGAAGTGCTATCGAGTTAAACTTCTGTCTTTTCTTAATCTTTATTTACGTTTCATTATTTAATCTGTATTAATCAATATTTTCAAAATCAAATGAAATTAATTACTCAGATAAGTAATAATCAGTAAATGATTGAATTTGATTAAAAAGTAAAAATTGATTAATTAAAAAACTGCTCAAAATTATTTTGATTTGTAATGATAAATAGTGTTTTCTTATCAAATTATGTATTTATTGAGAGTAAAATCTTATACTATTTGAAGAAGTATAAAATTACTCTGCAAAAGAAGATAAAAGATAATATCAGGGACTGTACCCTTGGCAACTAAACCGTGGTTGGTTGGCTTAACAATGTGGCTGAAGACAGCGTCCCTGAAGTAAACGATAAATACACCCTTCAAATCTGCATAAAAAATTTTGAATTCCAGTCCAAGCTTTGGCCACACACACACATGGAGAAGGGCCACCGTCCGAATCCTTATTGACGCTCATCTCTTAAGATAGATATTCATTTGGAACCGCCACTCTATACCGTGTCGTCAGTTGGTGGGTCCTAAAATCCACTTCGTAGATCCTCTTCCAAGAACGTGACAAATGACCTTCAACTTGTGGGCAGGATTTTGACACGTTACCTGTCTCCATTCGTTGTTTTTAATACGAGAATCATCCTTTTGGTTAGATGCCAAATTCCCCCGGGATTAAATGGGTGGTTTCGTTTTTGAAAATTTCGTACTCAATCATCATGTTCATGTGACTCCCTAACACTCAATTTTTATTTGAGTTTTACCATGAATTTTTTTATTTATTAAAGCTTCAACCTTTCTTCGGCTGTGAGATAATGATTGATTATAAATGTGATTCCAATCAAATTGCTTAAATTAATTGACTTCATTGATTATGATCAAAGTTTCGTAAAGTAGAATCTTGTAGAACTTCAAAGATTAATTGCAATTATAGTTTTTTTTTTTTTGTATCAAAATAAAATAATAAAAACATAAATTTTGAAACAAAGGCTGGAAGCAAAATTATCATATTCCTTTAAGAAATTTGAGTTTGAATCTAACGCTTATGAAGATCAATCGCTTTGAAAGATTGAATAATTTCTTCATATTTTAGGTTATTGATAAAATAAGATTATTTAAAAGTAGACACTAAAGTTTGAATATCATTAACATAATTTTCTATTTTTAGTATTAAAAAAATGTGAATAATTAGTATTTAAAATTGAATTAATTACTAAATTAGTTAATTAACTAATTTTTAAATTTATTGATTCGATCAATTTAGTTTAATCGATTTGAAAATAAAATTACTTTAATAAATATAAAAATAAAAAATAATTTTAAAAATTGATATGAAATTACTTGAAATGATTTAATTATTTGGTTTTATTAATTAAGCCACCTGATTTTATTATATTTTTAAATATTGCAAATTATTTGATTTTTTTCGTTGAAAGGAGGATAAGATGAGTTGTAACTATCTTTAGCCTTGTTGTATCATGACTCTAATGAGCGGATTTTGCTCTTGTTAGACTAATATAATAATTGCTAAAAGGTGGGTGTTGTTGGTGATACAAGTTAAATATGAATAATAAAGAAAAAAAAAATTTGTCGCTCTGTTTTGGTTTTCTTCTCCTATAATTATTTGAAATTAAAATAATAAAACAATTTTAAATTGGAAAAATTATTTCATCTTGGCTTTGAATGATTCTTTCTCATTCTATTTTTTTAATACCATTGTCTGTTCATTAGAAGGTAAATAATTTAAATTTTATTCAACTATTTTTTTCGTTCATACTAAGAAGTAGTAAATGTAATATTTTAAATTTTATTTTTTTTATTAAAAATATATTACTGAAGTTAAGATAAGAAAATTCACGAGTAAGAAGAAATTCCTTATAATTAAATTTGAATCAAATTTAGGATTTGATCAATAAAAATGATAATAATTTAGATCTTGGCTTTAATCAGTCTTGCCGGTTGGATTTGAAAATATCCAATCTCATGAGGCTTGCAGCTCACTGATCACTTTAGCTATTATGAAAAGCACATGTTGCACAAGTATGATGCCCCTTTCCGGCATTGATCTTATTTTGGCGCAGAGTTAATGCCATGTGAGCCACAAAATTTTCCTCTTTATATCTCCATCATTCGTTCACCAAACTTAAGAAAAAAGTAAAATGATAATAATAAGAAATAATTAGAGAACATGAGTGGAATACGGTGATTTTCTTTCAATCTCAGTCTTCCTTTTTTGTGTTTAAAAAAATGTTTTTTGTTAGAATTTTTAAATTAACGATGATATAATTTATCTAGAGTAAAATTTTTTATTTATTTTATTTTTTAATGAAACAAAATTTCTACTTGATTTTATAGTTTTTTTTTATTTTACCTCTTTTGAAAGTTTTTATTTAAATTGTTATTTTATCTTTTTTTTATGTGAGTTTTTTTTTTTTCTAACTTTAGTGATTTTAAGATTGTAGTGATACAGATAATATACTATTAGGTTTTATCGCCAGAATTCATTTCAAAATATTGGATAAATTTCAGTTTATGTTGTACAATAGGACCACATCTAAGGATGATTTTTCTTAGTAAAAATGGTCATTTTAAAAACTTGTAATAAAAATGAAATTATAATTAAAAAATTAAATTAATATGTAATTATTAATAATTTTAATATTTTAAATTATAAAAATACTTTTTATAATTTTTAAATAATTTATTTATAAATAAAACTATTTTCATTACATTCAGACTTCACCATGGTAGCTCTTTTTTTTACCAAAAAACCAAAAGGTGTCTGAAAAAAACTAGTGAAAATTAGGAATGATTAAAGGAGAAGGGACAGGACAACAGAGGCGGGTCCAGAATTATAGTGAAGTGATCAGCGGACGGCTAAATGGATTGGACCAATTGTTTCACGTGCTCCGTTCCTTGCATCTTCATGATGATAGGTACGGCAACAAGGGCAGGAAAGGAATCTCGAGGTGAAAAGACTGCAAGTTACTAACAATAATAGTCCACACTCAACCAGCAAGTTGACGGTTTTTTTTTTTTTTTTCATGGAAGTAGACATCGATTACTTCGCTAATCAGAAACAGTTACCGTAATTGTTTGTGTTATGAAGTTGTTGTATAGATGGTTTCAAGGTGATTAGATTCGTGCGGTAATGAATATGGAATTTTATATTTTTTCCTTAAAAAATATGACTAATTCTGTCTCCACTAATGATATCCGAGATGAATGATTTTGATGATTCGGTTCGCTGACTTGCAATACAAATAAAGTTGGTAGGAGCTCGATTCGAGATCAGAGATACGCTTCGATGATTCAATCAATTTTATTCAATTTCGGGGTAAGAATATGGAGAGATTTTAAGCTAATGTGTGATACATGAAGCATTTATATAGGAGAGTTATGTCCCTGTAGAGAGTGGTTAGTTCACTGTTGGAAGTAGTTAGTGGTTGTTGTTTGGCTAGGCTTGTGGCTTTTTGACAAACCAAGCCTTCTCTAGTAATTGAGTCGAGTGAGTCAATTGGTCAATGGGCCGAGCCAATTTTGTAGAGAACCGTGTAGGGTCGAGTTGGGCCTCATTCGGCTAAGTTTCATGCCATGTTGGGCCTGAGCCATTTGATGTCCATATAGTATCATATGTCCCCCCTGCAATCCAAGTTTGTTTACGTCTTGGCTTTGTATTGGTCTTTTGGCTTAGTTGATATGGTCAAGCTAATATTGGGGAGGGAATTAGAATTTTAAATTTCAAAAATTGAAGCATTATGGCGGTTGACGATGCCACATGTCAGTTGATTGCCCTGCCTCAGTTATTGTTCTTTAATTGATTTGATATAAACGTCTGATCGGGCAATGGTTTGTATGGGTTGTCTATTCGTCTTTAGCCTCAAAGGGTATAAATAGGGTTTTCTTTCTCCTTTTCTCTTATTTTGTAGTTAATTTTTTTCTATCTCATAAGTTTTCACTTGTCACTAGTGATTTCACGTGTCTGCGAGAAAATTTCTTCTCAGTCAAAGGTTGGAGTTCTTGAAGGTTTTTTCCATTTTCTTTTATCATTCTTTTTCTTTGCTCTGCTTCAAAGATTATGGATTTAAGGGACGAACCTTTCGCATTTGGAGGGTCGATGGAGGATTTGAAGGTTCCCAGGGCTTCAAGTGTTAATTTGAGTTTTGCTCAAAAGGGAGGAGTAGAAGGAGCATTTCTGGAAGAGCGATGAGTGGGAGGAAGGTGAGGTTGGGACAGGCAGTTAGGCTGAATGGATTGAAGGCAATTATGCAGAGCTGGCAAAAGCTATTGAACAACTCATGCCTCTACAAATTTGTAGGCAGAACCCTCAGGTGACAAAGATTCAAAGCGGGATAATCGACTTAGATCTTCTCAAGATTCGTGTGATGTACAAGATTCCAAAGAAGTTCTATCTTAGCATGCTTGAACATAAGTTGAGGGAGTTTTCAAAGTTAGAGTCGAACCAGTTCATGTTATACGAAAAGCATTTGAAGGCTGCTCTTCAGCTACCAATTCTTGAACCTTTGCAACTAGTATTTACCAAGTATAATGTGGCTTCCTCGCAGCTCAGCCTAAATGCCATATAGATACTTATGGGGATGTGTTTGTTGGCTGAGGAGAAAGGATTGCCATTTATGCACGGCATCTTTAGGCATGTCTACTCACTTGTTGGTTGAGTTGGGGAGGATCACTGTCATGTGTTAGATTGGTTAGGTGTCAGGCTCTTTACTAACTATCAGTCGTCCATAAAGGGGTGGAAGCACAAGTATTTCATAGTGACTTATACTGAGAAGGTTCCATTCCCTTCAAAGTGGATGAGGAAAGTAGAGTGTAATGTGGATATTGATGTGCATGACCATGAGACGACCATAGTAGAGATGATCCAGACAAATGATTATATAGATCTTACTAGGCTGATAAGCAGTCACTATCCATTGTTCGAGCTAAACGATACAATGACTTTTAGTTATCTATCGCGTTAACTAATGTATTAATATCTTTTTATTTTGCAGAGATGGATTTTAAAGTTGTAAATGCTGAGATGGTGTGCCACCGAGTAAAGTAGACTATTAGCGGAAAGAGGCTTGTTAATGAAATGGTTGCCACCAATGTTCCCCTATCAAGGATTATTGCCCCAGTGACGGGTGCTTCTTCTTCTCAGCCTAAGTCAGTCGAGTAGGCAGGGCAATCTAACTTCTCGTCTAAGAGGTTATAGGCTACGGTTGTTGAGATTAACTTTGATGAAAAGTCACTTACTGTACCTCAGAGCTTGAATCATTGCCCCAACCATCGGCCTCACTTGTGTAAAAAGTATGAGATGAGCCTAAACCACAACACGATGGTTAAGATAATAGCCCAATTATGTGCCTTTCTAAAGGAGGATGAGAGGTTTGAGCCCCTGACTAATAGGCAACTCATGGCCTGGATGAACATGCACTTGTTAAAGGTATTATTGTTAGCAGTTCTTTACTTTGGTAGTGTACCAAGTATTTAATAGCTTACATAACTTCTCTTATATGCAAGTTGTTGCGGCTGGTGCAGTGCTGGACCAACGCCATAAGGTTTCTAATAAAAAGGTCCTAAACTTTATTGAGTTGGAAGGTCAACTTATAAAGGTTCGGGACTCCTACGATACTTTATTAAAAGAGCATAAAGATACTTTTAAGTAGGTCAAGTAAGGAGTTTAGTTGCTCTCCTCTACGAAGCAGAAGCTATTTGCTACTGAGGGCGAGGTGGCTTCACTGAAGGCCAAGGTGGCTGAGCTGAAGAGGACATCTACAGGGTCTTAGAGCTAGTGGAAGAGGTTGAGCTTTGAAAGAAAAATAAAAAAAAAGAAAAAGGCTTGGGGCCTCTTGCTAAGAGTGGTGGCTTAAGTTTGTCTAAACTACAATGCCCTTCTTAGGCAGGAGATAATGAAGACATTCTTGAGAAAGAATCTTGACTTTGTGATGGATGTCGATCTTTTCGCAGCCACAATGATGCCCATTGAGGAAGATGATGAAAAGGGTGATGAGAATGTAACTGTAGATGTTAGGGACGAGCCAAATGAATAGAGTACGATTTTTTATAGCCTTTGACTCATCCCTCTAGGTTGTAACAAAAATTTTCCCAAATAATAAAAATTCCTCTTCTTTTCATCGTGCTTTGTTCGTTTCTGCCTTTTTTTTTAGTAGTTACATTTATCAGTGAAATTGATAAAATTAAGTAATATTGTGGGATAACTTAAGCGGTTTGTGATAATTTGTAAGAGACTTAGTTGTTACCCATATTGATAGGTTTTGACCATTTTGATCGTGGGTTAGCTTAGTTTATGTATGCTAAGTTTAAATAGTCTTTTATTATTGATGGCTCATTATTGCAATGTACGAAGGGGATTAACTCAACATATGCTCATGTGCATTATGAATTTACTTTTTACCACAGTGTACAAGGTAGATTAGCTCGGTACACATTTGGAGTGATGCAGACTTGTTTTTTTATCATAATGTAGGAGGTAAATTAGTTTGATACATACTTACTTGATTAAGTTGAAGTTTACTGAAGAATAGAATGAAAACTTTACATTGATCTTGAATATGTACTGATGTTGAGGCCATGCTTGAGATGCTTTACAGGAGCCTTAAGGGCTATCTAGACAAAGTACTTTTTCAAAGCCTTTATGTTCCATGTGAGCGATATAGGTTTACC
Organism: Omphalea diandra; assembly: GCA_949677035.1. Taxonomy (NCBI): domain Eukaryota; kingdom Viridiplantae; phylum Streptophyta; class Magnoliopsida; order Malpighiales; family Euphorbiaceae; genus Omphalea; species Omphalea diandra. Next base: position 27,580 of record CATIWR010085109.1, on the reverse strand, counting down.
TTCGTCGGTTTCAAGCTTGTATGTTGTCGGTCTGACTACTCTAAGGATTTTGTAAGGCCCTTCCCAGTTGGCACAAAACTTATTTATACCTATATTTCCCAGCTTTTTATGTGTTCTTCTTAGTACGAGGTCCACTTGCCTGAGGGCTCAGGCTTTGACTCTTCTGTTGTGGAATCGAGTGGCTTTTATTGGTACGTCATTATTTGGATGGCAGCATCTTCTTTTTTATTAGTTAGGAGGTCTAACTTGAGGCAGAGCTATCCATCATTAAGCTTAGAAAGGTGGTGGAGAACTCTATATGATGGGAGTCATATCTTCACAGGTATCACTACATTTATGTTATATGTTAGGAAGAATGGTGTTTGTCTTGTTGTGATTCTTAGAGTTGTTCAGAAGGCCCAAAGGATGTGATTAAGTTGGTAAGCCTAATTGCCTTTCACATCATCCAACCTTCTCTTAAGTCCCTATAAGATAGTTATGTTAGTTATGTTAAAAACCTTAGTTATACCATTTATTTGTATATGGATCACCAAGGTGAAGTAAAGATCATAGCCAATAAGACGCAATAGGAATCGAACTGGCTGCTATTAAACTATTTTTCATTATCAACGATGAGAATTTGAAGGACATCGAACTAGTATATTATGTTCTTCTTTAAGAAGTCCATTATCCTTATTGAGGTAATGGTGGTCAGGGCTTCACCTTCGGACCATTTGGTGAAATGTTTGATGGCAACAACCACAAACTTTTTTTGTGCTAGAGATTGAGGAAAAGGCCCAAGGATGTTAATTCCCTATAGAGATTAGGGTCATGTTGAACCAATGGGTTGCTAATCTACTGCTAGTTGTTGAGGGATGTTTTTATGCTTTTAGCAAGTGTCATACTTTTGTACTAGCTACTAGGCATCTTTGGCTATAGAAGGCTAGTAGTATCCGAACAAGATGGCTTTTGGAGCTAAGATAGTTGCTACCTTATCAACTCTGCATATGCCTTAGTGGATCTCCCTCAGAATATAGTCCTTGACTTTTATGAAGAGGCATCTGAGCCAGGGTTGGCTGCAGGATCTCTTGTAAAGGATGTTATCTTATTCAAAAAAGTTGGCAACTCGATGGATGATGGTCTGAACCTATTTTTCCTCTGTCAAAAGTTGCCCAAATTTTAAGTATCTAATTAGTGACCTCATCCAATCATCTTTTTTTACTTCGATAGCTATGTGCGTCATTTGGAGAATGTTTAGTTGTGTTCTCTCTTTAACCTGTACTTTGAGCAGGGGGCTTGAAAGGAAGCTGCTAGCGTAGCTAGGGTGTATGCTGCTTTATTATTGTTACGTGGGATTTGCTTAACTTCCAATGTTTTCCCTTGCTCTTTTTATTAGCTAAGAGGGACTTAACATGTTCACATAAATGTCCATAGTGGCATCTCTAGTGGTGTATTGACTAAGGAGTTGCTGAACCACCAACCTGAAATCAGTTTTAATGGAGATATTTTCAGCTATGACATCATTTGCTAGTTGCAGTCCTGTGATTAGAGCTTCATACACTGTAATATTGTTGACAACTTAGAATTTATCTTACAACATATCTAATGGTGATCTTGTATAGGCCTTACAAGACTATTCCTACTCCCACCCCCTCGGCACCTGAGGCTTCATCTACTTGCAACTTTCATTCTTGCCCTTCATTCCTTTTTCATCGATTCATGTTCTATCCTTATTAGCTCGGCTACAAATTCTATTAGAGCTTGAACTTTTATTATTGGTTTTGGTTTGAACTTGATGTCAAACACTCGTAGCCTGATTGCCCATTCAACCACTTTCTCTAAAGATTCTTTCATTTGCAAGACTTATAGTAGGGGTTGATCTGTTTGGACCATAAAGGTGTGCGCTTGGAAGTAATGCCTCAGCTTTATTTTTGAGTCAACTAGTGCGTATGCTGGTTTTTCTAGTAGAGGGTAATTTATCTCGACACCCTTTAGGACTTTGATAGTGTAGTGTACTAGTCTTTACCTATCTTTTTCTTCTCACACCAATCCCAAGACTATAGTTTCTTTGGTTGTTGCTAAGTATATGAATAATGACTTATTCTACTAAGGGCGTTTGAGCAATAAGGGTGAGCAGAGGAAGACTTTTAGGTTTTCAAAGGTCTTTTTACATTCTTCATCCCACTTAAATTTTCCCTAAAGTTATCACTCTTCCATTGAGCTTTTATATCTCTTTAATAGTACAGGGCAGTTGCATGTCGATGATTGCTTGGACTTTCTTTAGATTGGCTTTTATTTCTCTCTAAGAAATCATAAACCTGAGGTACTTGCCAGTTCAGACTCCAAAGGCACATTTTTTTTAATGAGCTTCATGTTGTATTGGTTGAATATCTTGAAGGCCTCTCTCAGATCATTTGCAAAATCCTCAGCTCGGCAGCTCTTCATAACCATATCATCTACATACACTTCTACTGTATTGCTAATTTTATCTCAGAATATATGGTTCACTAATCTTTGGTAGGTAGCCCTCGCATTCTTAAAGCCGAACAACATGACTCTATAGCAGTAGGTGCCCTCGTGTGTGACAAAGGTTGTCTTCTCCTCATCTAGCACATATATTCTGAAATGATGATACCCCACCGAGGCTATAATAAAGTTATATAGCTCATATCTTACTGTGGAGTCTACCAATTGATCAGTGTTAGGCAAGGGGTAATCATATCTTAGGCAAGATTTTGTTGGGGTCAGTGAAGTCCACACACATCCTTCATTTGCCATTGGATTTTTTTACAAGTACCATATTGGCTAGCCAGGCTGAATATTGCACTTCACTTATGAACCCATAGTGCAACAACTTGCACACTTTCTCTATGGTAGCCCTTTGGTGCTTAGGTACGTGATTTCTTCCTTTCTGTTTAACAGGCTTGGACGAACTGTTTACATTGAACTTGTGAGTTATTACTGAAGGATCAATTCTCATGATTTATGAAGGGCACTAAGCAAAGGTCTCCAATATTTATTATCTTACCCTACTGGAAGGGGTTTAACTCAGTTGTTAGCTCAACATTTATGTGGGTATTCTTTGGAATGAGGTCTAACGGCTCGACAAACGCTACATTGTTCACTTCTTTTAGGATAGTCATATATGTTTTCCTAGATGTTTTTTGATTTTTTTTATAATCGCCACTCCTTGCTCGGTGGGGTTCTTCATAGTTAGGTACTGGATGCAAGTGCAGGTCGCTATGTCATAAAGAATAGGTCTACCAATGATGACATTGTATACGAAGGGGATATCCGTAACCATCCATACGACTCAAAACTTTTTGGAAATCTTCATGTCCCTCAACTCCATGTTCAGTTCAATGGAGCTCATTACTTCTACCCTAGTACCTTCTAGACCGATTAAGGGGCTTCAAACTAGGCACAATCATTTTGTGTCTTGCCTTAGCGTATTGAAGGGCTTTGATGTCATCATGTTCACTAAGTTGTCATCGTCTACTAGAATGCGCTTAATTAAGTAGTTCTCAATTTGGCCCTGAACCACCAAAGCGTCAGCATGAAGGGTACTCAACTTGCCTTTATTAACGACTTTGGAGAATGTGATAAGGCAAAACATTGGCTTAGCTCATGTCTGCTTGTTTTCTGAGTATATCTCATGGACTTGTCTCTGTCTGGCAGTGGAGTTATTGCCTCTTGTGGTCCCCCTAGCTATGACATCAATAACTCTTGCATATTGTCGGGCATGAGGCCTTTTATCTAAATGGTTATCTTTCTATTAGGATTCATGTCAGTTCTCCTTTGGGACTACTCGCTTCTTAAATTGGTTGAGCTTGCCCTGTTGAACTAGCCTCTCCATCTAATTTTTCAAGTCCCTGCATTCTTTCATGTCATGTATGTATCTTTGTGGAAATTGTAGTACTTATCTTTGTTTCGAATGGCTGAGCCTTTCATTCAATGAAGGACCTCTCCTTTGCTAGATGTGAAGGGTGTATAATACAAAGTCGAGCTACCATTAAAATCAGTTGGGCCCGAGTGTTGTCCTCTATGCTTGACTCAGCCTCTCTCACCTTTAGCTTTAGCTCAACCTTTCTCTTTTTTTTTTTCTTGTATGGGCCATGGGAATAAGTTCGTAAATTGTCATCCAGCTGAATGAACTTGTTACATCTCTCAATCAACTCATGGAGGTTCTTCGGCGAGTCAACACTGAGGGAATCAAAGGGCCCTCAGTTATTGCAATTTCATATCATGGCATTTATCGTTATCTCATGATTGAGGTTGTTTATTTTTATGGCTACCTTGTTGAACTTGGCCAAATAATCTCGTAGGGACTCTCTTTCTTCTTTAACTACCTCATGCAAGTCTAAGAAGATCTTTATTTATGGAATAGCTGACACAAATCTAATCACAAAACATCAGGCGAGCTAAGTGAAGCTGTGAATGGAACCATGTGACTAGTCTGGGTACCACTCCTATGCAACTCCTTCCAGTGTAGTGGCAAGGATTTTGCATAGCAAGGCATCTAGGTAATTGTGCATTTCCATCGTGCACTAGAATTTATATAGGTGACTTTTAATGTCTGTTGTACCATCGTAATTGTCCATTGGCAGCAGTTTGAACTTGTGGGGCACGAGCTCAGCTCTTATCTCTGCTGCCAGAGGATTATAATCGTAGTCATGGTAGTTGAGGGTGAAGTGTTGCTTGTCTTGGGCTCATATGACAGCTTTCATTACCTTTTTTTGCAGGGCATCCTCATCTTAACAACTCCAATCCCGTACTGTCAGATCTTTCATCGGTTTGTATGAGGATTCTCCCATGTTATGGAATGTTTTCAAATGTTTGATCTTCTATTCTTCCTGCACCATTGCAAGCCCAAGTGGGGTTGGTAGAGGTAGGGTTTGCCTCAGCTCCGAAGGTCGAATTGTTGAGGGAGTGTGGGGTTCTCTATGTAGCAAAGCTTACTCAAGGCATTTCAGTGTGGCTATGAAGTCTGTATAGGCCGTTGCAAGCCTATTAATGACATGAGTATCATAGGCTGGTATTTTTATAAAGGCGGATGCTCGGTAGTTTGTGGGTACAAGAGTGAAGATGGGGAGGTCTCGGACATTAGTGTTTTCTGGGGCACGGTGTTAATGCCTGGTTTGAGGGTTTGGGGGTCATTGGGAGAAGTCATGACTGAAGCTCATAAGGTATGTTGTAATAGGTTCATGCTCATTGCACTAATGATATCCAAGCTAAGCGATATAATGGTTTGGTTTGCTGACCTGCAAGATAAATAAAGTCAGTGGGAGCCCAGCTCTAAACCAGGACCCACTCCGAGAATTAAGTCAGCTTTGTTCGTTTTTGGGAGTAAGAATATAGAGGAATATGGAGAGATTTTGGAGATAATGGGTGATATCGGAAGCCTTTATATAGGAGAGTTATGTCCCTGTAGAAAGTAATTAGATCACTGTTAGAAGTGGTTAGTGGTTACTGTTTGGCTAGACTTATAGCTTTCTGAAAAGTCGAACCTTTTCTAATGGTCGAGTTGAGTGAGTCAGTTGGCCAATGGGCCAAGCCAATTCTGTAGAAAGACGTATAAGGCTGAACTGGATCTCATACAGCTGGATCTCATGTGATGTTAGACCTGAGCCATTTGATGTTTGGGCAGTATCAACCAGCTTCGCATTTGCTAATTGATAATGAAAATTTTTATATGTTTTTCTTTAAAAATAGTATCAAAAAAATAAGGAAATAGTCGTTCTATATGATTTAACATTTTAATTTTTGATCGTGCATCGAAATTTGATTGAAACCTAATTTGCGGATGCATGACCAGTTACGACACATTACTAGAAGTAGAGTAACTTACACAATTAATCTAATATTTTTTCGAATTCCTTTAGCATTGAGCACCACAATGTAAATAGTCTAAATTAACAACTAATATTTTTTTCGTCAAATTGATAAATTTATTTATTTTTACACAGATTAAAAAATATTAGAAAATTTAGTTAAAACAATTATTTGTACTTGAGTTTTTCCATTATATTCTTACATTAGTATTAAAATATTAGATAGAGATAAATAGTACTCCTATTAAATAATCTTAGAGTTTGTTGCTCTCCAATATAAAATTAAAAATGATTGATATTGTTAACAAATGAAATTATAAAACCATAAGCATATCAAAATTTTAAATTTTATTTCTAATTTTCAATAAGTGTATTAAATGATTATTTATAAGCGTTGATAATTATATAATTAAATAAGAATATAATTGAAAATAAAGTAATTCAATACTTTCTAAAAAAATCAGTCTAAATTTTGAGACGGTGAAAAGAAAAAAACAACCTATTAATTTGAATAGGTGTAGTAAATTTATGAATCTTCACTTTCTCTGTTACAAATTAAATGTTTAAAAAAAGTATTTTAAAATATTTAATATTGTACCATAATTTATGAACATTATGTAATTTTTTTCAATTTTATTATTTTTTTTATAATAATTATTTTTTTATTGAATACGTAATAATTTATAAAAATAATTAATTAAAAATAATAAAAAATTTTATTTATATAATAATATTTTTTAAATACAATGCAAAAACATTATAAAATATTTATTATGTAAATGGAATGAGCCAGTAACCCCTACTGTCATCCTTTCGCCATTGTGTGTTCCAAATTTCAATTATTGCTTCCTTTGTCTAAATACCAAATATTTTTTGCAAAAAAGTTGTTTTTTTCCTTGTTTCTTTTAAAAAAACACTACCCAATGATTTTCTTTTTACAAAAAATAAATAAGTAAATTTTTTTTTTCAATATCATCTTGAATTTATAAAGCTTTTTGCTTTTTTGTTACTTTCTTTCTACAATAGCTGCCGAGTCATTGTCATCTTTTTTATGGGGTACGTTGCGTATTATCTTCTCCTTAATTACCCCAATAATTAATTAACAACACATTCCGAATTAAAAGATTTTTTTTTTTTAAAAAGGAAAAGATCACTGGAAATTGAATTATACAACCCGACCAGAATACACAAATCACAACCTTGGATGATGATGATGACGAAAAAGGGATCAACGATCACAAATTAAACAAAGGATAAAATAATACCCTCCGAAGATTACAAAATAAATACACGAGATATAGAGAGAAAAGAAGCCGGACCACCCGATCATCCATGCAAACCACCACCACTGGATTTCTTCTAGTAGTCAGTGGTTGGCAGCTGCTCGTGGGTGCTGTGGCCAATGAAGAAGAACTCGTACACAAGCCCTGCAAGCCCACCACCAATAAGTGGCCCAAGCCAGTAGATCCAGTGGTTATCCCAGCTCCAGCTCACCAAAGCAGGCCCAAACGACACCGCTGGGTTCATTGAGGCACCCGTGAAAGCACCTCCCGCCAAAATGTTAGCACCCACGATGAAACCAATAGCAATAGGTGCAATTGTTCCCAAACTTCCTTTCTTTGGATCAACGGCCGTTGCGTACACTGTATATACCAGCCCGAATGTCATCACGATCTCGAAAACCAATGCGTTCCATGCTCCAACCCCACTGGAAAGAGAGAAACAGGGGGTGCTCTGCGTCGCAACAATAACAAACACCCAAAATCACTTATAACTCTCTAAATAACTTCGTTAACTAAATAACAGTCTTATAGTATTTTAGTTCATAAGTCATTACCATGCCTCCAGTACTGAACTTGAGAAGCAAGCAAGCGACAGTGGAGCCAAGAAGCTGAGCGAACCAGTACAGGATACCGCGGAGAAGAGTGATGTTACCGCCCACGAAAGCGCCAAAGGTAACAGCAGGGTTGACATGGCCACCGGAGATGTTGGCGCCGACGGCGACGGCAACAAACAAGCCAAAACCGTGAGCAATAGAAGCGGAAACAAGACCGGAGGGGGTGGTAGCGCCGTTGTTGGTGAGCTTGTTAAAGGCGATGCCTGAACCCTCCCCGGCGAAGACGAAAATAAGGGTGGAGATAAACTCAGCCAGCGCCGCCTTCAAGGTGTCTGGGTGAGTGGCGTCCTGAGGGCGGCCTACGGCGATGTTTCTGATCGGCATGTTCTCTGTCTTCTGATCAAGATCAAACGCCGAAGATGGAAAGAGTGGAGGAGATAAGTGTGCAGGTACTGGTCTCCACTTCTCAACTTATATTGAGAGGGTGGTCCTGGAAAACCTGTAGTAGCCGGTTGCCGGTGGACATTTTAGGAGTGGAAAATAATATTTTAAAATGTCATTGGCTGGCAGGGTGTAAAAATTTGTATAATTTTGGTTTAAGCCTGTCTACCGTACCAGTCACCACTATTGATACAGCTAGGCAAATGGGGACTAGGGCTTTCAGTCACTGAAACGTGGATATTTTTAGTTGGGCCACGTAACATGCGGCTGAAGTGGATTTTTTTGTTTGCTCTGTTTGGCCTCTGGATAGATCGAATGGCGTTCAGAAAGTGGAAGTAATTTATTTATATTTCTTTTGGCAGTTTTTTTTTTTTTTTTTTGTTATTGTAATTTGATTACTTTTATAGAGGACTGTTAATTATTAGTAAATTAGTAGATTATAACTATTAATATGATTATAAACCCATAAAACAGATAACTTACATTTTAAAAGAATTAAAATTTTGAAACTAAAGACCCAATAGATCATTTGCGTTTCTTTTGGTAGTTTTGACTTATGAACGTTTTTCCTTTCCTTTGGAAATAACAGATAATGAAATGCTATAATAAACATTAGTATTTTTAAAATCAAATTGATAGGTGGATTGGTCACTTTGTATGGCTTAGTTTGATTAATTTAATTTAATAATTTTAAAAATATATTATTAAAATAATTTTAAATGGGGTCACTTTGTATGGCTTTGTCTGTAAATCTTTTTTTTTAAAAACTGAATATAAATATTTTCGTTTAATTAACAATTTATAAATTATTTCCTCCTTAATTAAGTGCGTTATTGTATCATGTCACACATTTATTTATTATGAAATTAAATAAAAATTTTACCTATTAATTTCTTAAAAAAATGTCATATTTATATATGTGCAACATAGGTAATAATCTAAAAAATAGATTGGTTTTCTTGTATGACATGGAAGAATTGTTACTAACCTTCTTTAGGAAGAAAGAATATGCAAAGGGATAATCTTTACAATAAGTACAAAGAAACAAATCATAAATGTGAAGAAAACATTTACTTTGAAACGGATTAGAGGTAATTTTCTAAATGGGGTTTGATTTCCTTTTATTATTACGCATGTAAAAATGTTCATGTGATGATGATTATTTGATAGCAAATCAAGCTTAGGGTTGCATGACCACTCTTTTCTCTTGGATAAAATGAATATTATTTGATAATTCTATAATGAAATTAAAGGAGGAGTTTTTTATTTGACGGATTGGATTGGAAAAAATCTAGTCTGATTTGTCTCAAAAATTAATGAAATTTAAAATGATATTAAATTTGATTTGATGAGCTCAATCATAATTCACTTTAAAATTATTTGAATTCGATGTAATTTAAATTAATAAAAATATTTTATTTTTAAATACAAAATTATTGCCATTATTTTTAAAAAAATTAAAATTGTAAATAATTTAATCCGATTTCACTCAAAACTTGAAAATTGTTTGAAAATGGTAAATATTTTTTTTATAAATTAATCAAATAACTCAATTTGATACCTCATAATACAAAATTGCAAATAATTTAATCCGATTTTACTCAAAACTTGAAAACTATTTGAAAATAATAAATCCTTTTTATAAATGAATCAAATAACTCAATTTTGTACCTCATAATACAAAAATCTAAGCAAACTTCGTGAAAATGTGAACTCTAAAATTATTCTAACTTAAAATTGATGAAATCCAAACACATCCCACTCAGCCTATTTGCCACTGTAATTGGAACGTAGCATCTATATTGGTTTTGTTGTTTGTTAATTGATTACAGATAATGATAGACATCTCCACGTTTTTTATGGTTGAAAAAGAACCTTTGATGGATAAATACAAATTGAAAGCTCAAGCAAGTTGAATTAATCAAATTGTATATATATGTAATGACAGCCACGAGAAAGAGAAAGTTGGTTTTTATTAATTACTCGAGATTTTTTTTTTTTGGAAAAAATCATATTATATATAGCATCAATATAATTCAGTTTGAAAACTCTGGTGATGCCAATAATTGCTTTGTTTTATATTTGCTATAAACTGAAGCACAACACTTTAATTTTAGGAAAAAATATAAAATTCTATCATGTGATTTTCTTTATTTGACAAACGTGATTTTGTAATTTATTTATTGACAAAATTATACCTTTTAGTATAACGTTGTTTATAAAATAGTACTAAATTTGTAACACAGTTACATTCATCTAACATATTATCAAATTTTATATATTATTTTAACTAATTATATATAAATACATAATTTTTACATTCTAAATACAAAATTTTATTCCTTTTTTGCTTTTTATATATATTTAAATAAATTTTGTTTCTATCATTATATAATTTATTTAAATATATGCAGAAAGTAAATAAATAAATAAATAAATTTTGTATTTGGAGCGAGTAAATTTTATATTCAAAATCTAAATACATAATTAGTTGAAATAATATACAGAATCTGATACCAGGTCGAGTGAATGTAATGAAGTTACAGATATCATATCACTTTGTAAATAACATTATACCACATGATAGAGTTTTGCTAATAAATAAATTATAAGACCATATTTACCAAAAAAAAATTACGTAGTAGAATTTTATATTTTTTCCACAATTTTATACCAGATATGTGCTGACGTGTCTTTAGCATTAGCACGTAGTCGCGTGAGTGAGAGAGCCTAAATTAATATATTATTGTCATATTTTTAAGTATGGCATACCTATATTAATTTTAAGAAGTAATCTACACCATTTTTACGTTGTTAATGATAGAAGTAATTCCTTCAAACAAAAGCTTGCATACCATTAATCAAGTCGATAACTTGTTTCAAGTGAATACCGTCAAAATTAATCAACCTTTGAATGATTGAAAATGCCAACAAAGTAATGTTATTATTAGGGTTGGAACTGACCGAGACTTCTTTTTTTTTCCCTTGTATGTGAAAAGACATGGAATCCTCTAGCTCATTTCTCTACTAGAATACAGTAACAGAAGCTTTTTTATATACACCTATATATATTATTTGAAAAACCAATTACTGATAAGCAGTTAACAGTGATTTCCTTCGTCATATAGCAATAACGCAAGTAATATTTGGTATGGTTATTGATGACAAATATTAATCATCGCTATTGTTTTTTTGGTTTAATTTAGTTCCTGCTGAGATTCGAACTGGATATCATAATCTAGAAAATATTTTAGTACTGTTAAATCGAAAGTTTATTATTATTTAATAGTATCATCGACAATGTTTATTGAATACTAAAGATAAAAGAAAATTAAATACAAATTAAATGTATAAGTTAACTTGAACCTTGATATATGTGATCCAAGGGAACACAAAGAAAATTAAATGGATAAAGGTGTCATATAAAGAGTTCCTATGTAGAAATAAGAAAGATTTATATACGAAGGGCATATAATATAAATGTAAGGAAAAACCTCATTTCGAGGTACTTAAATTGTTTTTTTTTTTTTTTTACATTAATGTACAAAATTAATTTTAAAATTTTTAATTATTTTAGTTAATTTCACGAATATTTTTTTAATAAACTTTTTTTTTATAATGAAAATATAATTGTTATTATATAGTAGAAATAGCCAAGTGTACTAGTTATCACAACCCTATGTTATCTCAACTGAGGATATCAAACCAAAGACAAACAAAACGAACAACCCAATACAACACAATATAACTTATAAGTAAGCTACAAACTTCCATTAGAGTCAACCAGTTTTCTAGCAATCTCTTGGCTGCAAAAACGTTCTCCTCTCTGCTTGTTAACCGAAAGTCAGTATCAGTAAAACTCTTCCTCAGCTCTTTTAACTCTAGCAGAACAGACCACGCCTCCCAATTGGCCGTCCATTTCTCTCCTCTACACCACTCATTTGTGTCCTTTGAAGAGGAAGCCAGTTCAATGCTGCCCGTCTCCGTTGAGCCCTTATTTTTGACAATCTCAAGAGCTTTAACGAAAAATTAAACTAAGTTTCTTTTATGATTTTTAAGCTCATCACTAAATAATAATAATAAAGTACATAAACTATGAAAAAAAATTTACTAAAAATAAAATATTTTTCACCTTCGATATTTATCTCACTCTAGTTGCCATTAACAAATCTTTTAAGCCTACTAGAAGTCCATGCCATTGATGTCACCACGTTATCGCTGTCCATCAAAATCGATGAGTACTATATCGTCACGCAATTCAATAACAAAGCACACATGAACACGAAATAAACAAAGAGAAGAAGAAAATTTTCCTAAAACTTGAAAATGACCATGATCAATTAACGTCAAACACGGAAATATACAAGAACAAAATCAGCTAAAATTCGTGGTAAAATTTAGTTGCTCTTACCTAAAATTGGATACGAAATATAGAAAACAAAGAGTAATAGCTTTTATGTTATTTCTTTTTTTTTTTTTTTAAATTTAGTGGGCATATTCTGTCTCACATGACTACATGTGTCATTGATGATATTACAAAAATTATGGATTACTTATAACGTGGTTGGTAATATTTTGGCTTTAATATAATTATTTTTGAAAGGGTCCCCCCTCATGGGAGCTAAAATGAGGAGGGACCCTTCCAATTAAATTTATTTCTTTTGTTAATAATCAGCCTGGACAAGAACACCAAAAATGGTGCGTGCATACTTGAAAAGAATTGGATTAAAAAAAAATACTTAAAAAGAAATATTCGATCTTTTTTTTTAATGGATAAACATTTGCTGTGTTATTCAATTAAAAATACAGAACAAATTTGGGCTAGCGGTAGTTCGGTCCTTCAGGGCTTTTGCCAGATCTGATCAGGCGTAATTTTAATTTAATTTTTTTTATCAAATAAGGAAAATTCAGTCTATTTAAATCCTGATGGTATATTAGACCAGAGCATGAGAAACAAACGGTCAAACAATAATAAAGAATATGTAATTTTTTTTTCTTTTTGTCTAACATGTCCTTTAAAAATTTCAAAATTTGCCAATTCCTGAAATCAATATTTTTTTTTTCCCAAAAATTTCAAAATTTGCCAATTCCTGAAGTCAATATTTTTTTTCCCCTTTGTTTCATAGTCATTACTAGTGTTTTTAAAAGTAGGCTTATTAGATCACAGATTTTAAATTAGACCAATTTAATTTAATTAATTGAATGATAAATAAAATTTAAAAATACCATTAAAATAATTTTAAAAATTAATATGTTTTTATCTAAAGATCCTGTTTCCTTCTCAGCCTAAAATGACGACACCCATAACATGTCCAATACGCCCATTTTAGCATTACCAGCTCAACAATTCAAATGCAATATGCCAAGAATGTTATTTTTGTTGAAAATTTGATTGCTTGACTGGCACCGTTTTACTTTTCACTCATATATATTTGATGCCTCTTCTCTGCTCCTTTCATGTTGATTTTCCCTAATTTCCATTTTCTTTTGTGATTTTGTTACTATAATAAGAAGAATTGTGAGACATTTTAAGTTGTTAAAATTTTATTCTTAAAATTTTTAAAGTAAATTAAATACCAAATATAAAAAATAGAATTATAATTTTATTTTATTTTCATTTTTTATATATTAAATATTCTCTTATGACATGTTTGGTTACATTAAAAAATTATAAATAAAATTCTATTCTAAATAAATATAAGTTGTTTAAGATTTCAATATTTTTATTTGGTGTATACATATAATAAAAAGAATAGTGAAATAATATAAAATTAAATTAAATCTTATTATATTTCTATTCTTTTAGTGTATCAACAAGCTTTTAAATTGCTGACATTGACCATTTAGTGTTACATAATGTTAAAGCGTACCGCTTTAATTAAAGTTTCATTCTGATTACATCGTGACATCGTTTAGTATTTTTTTTATGGATATATTATTAAGGATAATGGGCAAAGTAATAATATTTTTTCAATTCATACAGTAAAAGGTTCTTTTATTTTTTTCAATTGATCCTTCTCAATTTCTCTAGGTGTATTGTAAATTTAATATGGCAAATAAACAATATCAAATTATTAATAGCAAAGAAAGTGACCCAAAGATGAGGGAATTGGCATGCACAGAGAGAACGTGAGTTGGGGCCGACCATTTGAAGTGTTGTTGAGACTCACTACAGTGTTTCAAAAATTGGACCGGATCTGATAGTCAAATCAATAAAATTAAAAATCGATCCGATGATCAATTCAATTAGATTCAATTTAATTTTTAAATTAATTTTTATATTTTTAAGTATTATAAATAAATTAAAATATTTTTAATATATTTTTGAGTTTTTAAAATTATTTAATAATATTTTTAAAATTTGAATTATTATTAAACTAATTAAATCGAATTAACACGTCTGATTTTAAAAACATTGACTTGTCAGTTGCTCGAGCAGTGGGTAGCAGTGGCTCCATATCCCGAAACTTCAAAGTCGGCAGACAGAATGTGGCGCCATGCACAAAAAGTTATGGCTGAGAAATCTCTCATCACTGTGTATGAAGTTTATTATATATTATGGGCTATAATAAGATTGGAGACAATCTGATTATATTTTTACCACTGACTTTTTAATTCATAAACATAAAATATCTAACAATTTTTTTTTTAACAAACTTCAATTATTTTGTCTATGAGATTTAAACTCTTCACTTGTATCTGAAAACTTGATAATACCCTTAATTCTCTTGATGATGGATATAAATTAATTTGCAATTATTTATTTTAATTTTCAATTACTTTTGAATCATAATAATAATAGTGTGATAAATTTATAAACATAATTTTTTTTATTTAAGCATTTAATCTAAGAAATTTCAATTATTTGAATCATTTTGATTAAGAACATGGAAACAAAAACCTTTATCTTGAACAAATTCATAAAATAAAATAAAAAAATGGCTTTTCTCCTAGAATTAGGATAGAAGAAATTCATTTTGTTGGATTCTAATATAACCAATGTACTTAGATTCTATTTAATTCTAATAATATTTACGTGCGCTAATTTTTTAGATAAATAAGATTTGGAATTTTATATTGGTAGATATTAATCTAATTTGACCATCCATATAATAAATCATTAGCATCAAACGATATATGATTTGAATTTCACTTCAAAAAGAAAAACGAGGTAAAATAAAAAAAAATAAAAATGTAAACCTGAGAGAGACACGGAACTGACAGACAAGTGGCGTGGTAAATGGAAAGTGGATCCAGGAAAGGCAGCCAGCATGTTACCTGGCCAGGCTGGAGGTGGCGTTGGCTTAGGCATTATGGGTAAGAATCCAGTAATCGATAGACAGCTGTAAAGATATGCTTTCAGTAATGGTAGGGACCATCACATGACACGTAGGACCCATTCCTCAAAACTCACTGGCTAATTGGGACTCGTCTGTGCTGGATTGACTGTACCAATCTGGTCTAATTATTTCACCAAAAATGCTATTTATTTATTTATAGCATGGATCTCTCTGCCCACGAGTTCTTTCACCCTCAGGCACCACCACAAACTGCTTGCATCATCAAAATCAACGGCTCCGGTCCATTCTTACAATGATAATAAGGTTAAAGCCACCCAAAATATATTTGAAAAAATTGTTCATTTCGTTTATAATCACTGAGTTTGTTGTTTAGATTATGTCTTTTTTTTTTAATTAATGGTATGAGAAGTTTTAATTTATACTTCAATCTGGAATTTAAAATTAGAACCTTTCAGTTTATTTTTTTTTTTTGGGTATATGTTGAGAATTTTTCAAGAATTAAAAGTTATCAAGATTTTAATTCTTAATGTAATTATGAAATAGACTTTGGATAATTATGTTTTCAATTCAATAACTTGTATTAGTTTATAAATTACTCAATAATCCAGGCACTTTGTTGCTACTAATTTAGTGTATTATATAAATCAATTTTACAAAATTAACAAATTCAAAATATTAAATTGAAAATATATGATTAAATAAATAATTTTTATTTATAAAAAATATTATTAAAATTTATAGAAATTAATTTTTAGTCTTTTTTTAAAAATTTCTATTTTACTATTAGTTTTAGTAAATTTTTAATTTTGTTTATAATTATTTATAATTAGATAATTTAACATGATAATTCTAATAGCTTATATATGAAATAGATAAATTTTATAAATGATAAATTTTTACTTCATTTAAATTCTAAAAATGAAATTAATCACATATATTGATTAATTTTAAAATTTTACCATATTTATTTGTTCAAAAAAAAAAAAAGAAAAACTAAAAAGAGCAGAGGTTAAGCTTAAATCAGTACATCACTGGGTCCACAACAAAAGTAAGAAGCTCAACAATATAAGATTGTGAAATCCTCACATCATTATCATGGAATTTGAAAAGGAAATGAAGAAAATTTTATTTAACTTAAATTTATACTGGACCGACCTATTCCGAGTCTATTACAAAGATCAAGTTTTAGGCCCACCAACATGCCTATCCAGGGAATATAAATATCGTACATTCTGAGATGTTGTATCATGAATCTAGCTCTAAAAATAATATATACAGTTAAATAAATATATATATATATATATATGCAGTTTAATACTAATATATATATATAGTTATGCAGTGCAATATTAATGTACATTAATCTATATTCATGAAACAATATGAATATGAATTCATAATATAATTTATGGAGAAATATAAAGATTCTCTCTTTCCGAAAATTTTTTTAATATGAATTGATTTCGTCACTAAAACAATGAATCAATTAATTAAAATATTACTTATATATATATTTTTATTTTATTGATATAGTTTATAATATTCTATAAATTCATTCTGAGTTGATAATTCACTATTTTATAAAATAAACTTAATTCATAAAAGAATTTTTCCTTATATTTTATTATCCTATTTTTATCTTTTTTTTAAAAAAATTATTTTCAATTCTTTTTTGCTCTTTAATTTTATTGAGCAAAAAAAAAAAAACTTTTCGTAGGTAACTTTCACTTATAACCATAGGACAGAAATTTGTTATATTTCTTTGTCTTTATTTATTTTTTTATCAAACAATATCTCCAATAATTGAAATTCTAGAATTTTCACATTATACAGTTGAAACGTAGATAATTGAAATTGATGTATTAGTAAATAGTGAGATATTTTTTAAAAGATTTTTAAATTCATTTATTTTTACAAGAATTAAAAGGAAGGAAGCAAAATGAACATCTGAACGAAGCCCATAAATCTGGTGACCCAATATCATTAATCATCATTAGGGGCTAAATGCGAAGAACATTTGAAGGAGATGCAGTGCAAGTCTTTTGATTGATGGTCAAGATAAAGAGTCCAAAAGAATCATTTCAACCACCATCTTTTTTTAGATAAAAAAAAATAATTTCCTTTCATGAAATATCAAATACAAAAATATCAGTATATGTAAAAAATTAAAGGTTATAATTCACAATACATTATATTAGTACTGAATATATTGAATCTGATCCGAAAAGTGAAGATATTTTTATAGAAACACAACTATATTGATAGATCATTAAATTTTGTATAACAACGGAAAACGCATTCCGCTCAGTGGATATATAAAGTTACAACTCAATATTTTTATCTTCAAACAAGTTCAATTGAATTATTATAAAAAACTAAATTTTTTAATAATATTATAAATTAATCTCATAAATAAATAATAATAACTTTCATATAAAAAAATTTAAACTTTCATAAAAAAAAGAAATAAAAATTTCTATTAGAATTACAAAAGAAATAAAAAATTAAAAAATCTGTAAAAATAAATATAAATTTGAATTAATGAAATGAAAATAGATAATATAATAGCAAAAAAAAAAATTACGAACTACTATCGGTGATTTTGCTGATAATAGTTTAAAAAATAAAAAAAAAAAATTTGAGAGAAAAGTAAAAGAGAAAATAGTTAGAGGTTTTTGAATCCCATTTCAACCATTATCTCACGTGCTTATAAATTATCAAAATTATATATTTTGTATCCACATGATGAAAAATTATGCACAAATAGCTTTTAGGAAAGTGACCGCTTCCTCTCACCTCACCACCACACAAGTTCCATCAAAGACCTCATGCCTTGGGGTTTGGATTCCATCTGTTCAAAAGCCCAGCCCAGCCTTATTTGAGAACCACTTTTAATGGTCGGATTCGTATTATATGAACTAAGCGCTTGAATCGTGTTCTCCGATATGCATGGTAACACTCAGAGCACAGAGAATGAACAGTCTGGCCTTGGTCGAGCCACGTGACCTCCAATGTCCACATCAGTTCCCAGCACAAAATAGGATAAAAATATTTGCTCCAAATAACTACCCTGTATAAGGCCCAATTACCAATCGAGAAGGATAATCTCTCACATCCACATAAGTATTTCTCTCCTAGGTTCCATTTCATTTAACATCCGGAATTGAAATCAAAATCCAAATTGAAAATGAAATTAATGATATATTAGTTTTATATTTTTTTAAATATTATTTTTATATCTAATTTTATTACTATTTTCTTCAAATTTTGAAACATATTTTTATTTGTGCTAGTGTTTAAATTATTAATTTATTTATATTCATTTTATCAATTTATATTTTTAATTTTAATAATATACGTGCTACATCTCAAGTTTTGATATTTGAATTTAATAAAATTTTATTCTCATAAAAATGAAGGGTCTCATTAAATAGGAGGAAGGGAAGGATTGAGTGATTTCCATTCATTTGGAAGTTTGATTCCCATTTCTATTGTCTTTTTGCTCAATCAAATACAAATAAAGAGAATGACTCATTTCTTTTTTTTTTTCCCCCTAATTAAATCGCTTTTTAAATAACCGGAAGAATCTTTTTTTTTTTTCCTAATCAAACTCCTTTTTAAATAATAGGAACTTTTTTACACCTGAAAATAAAATTTTAATTAAAATCAGATTTTTTTATTTAATTATATTAAGAATCTATTAGTTTATTTGCAATTGAATTCCTAATTAGAATAAAATTTTATTTTTAGTTAGATTAGAAATATATTTACTTGTTTGATAACTGAATATCATATATATATATATATATATATATATATAAAGACTTCCATTTTATAATTTAAAAGATATATTTACATATCAATATATACGTTTTTCTCAATTTATCTCTTTTATTCTCTTTTAATTTTATCATTTTGAATTGATGATCCTTCTTTAGATTGGCAATTTCATACCATATATATATTTTCTAAATTAACTGCTTGAAAGTTTATATATCTAACCATAGATTAACAACCTTTTGCAATTTATATATTTAGCCACAGTGGGTATTTTTAGCTTTTATTTTGATGTTTTTATGGTTAACTATATGAATCTTATATTTTATTGATTTCAGGCCAATTTCATAGTGAGTGGTGGGCTTCCACTTTCAGCTGTCGCTGTCTTACTGTGTTCCTGTTTTTCTTCGTCGGCCTCAGATGAAGCCCATGGGCCTTTCTTTTATTCTCTTTCCAGATAGAAGCTCGCAATTAAATCATCAAGCTCAAGGCTCCATTACTAACGTGGTATTTTTTTTTTCAGCCCATAGAGTTTGATTTTAGCCCAAACAAATTTATTTTATCCAACTTGTAACTTGGAAGAATCATTTTTAATTAATTTGAACTCATATTGTCCCAAATTTTGTTTTAAAGAAAAATATAATCTTTATTATATATATATATATATACACACACACACACAAAATATTTTATATAGCATATGAGAGAAGATAATGAAATCATAATAATAACAATAATATTCTTTTGGAACATAATTTAGCTTGTTATTTGAAAGATATAACAAAATATTTTTATTTCGAGTTTTTATGCTTTCCCATGTACAATAAAAATAAACTATATTTTATTTCATATTTTAAAGAATATTTTCAAAACTGAAATATAGATGTTGCTTTCTTTTTTTTTTTTTAAAAAAAAATTTCCTCGGTAGTTTAAGATTATTGTCGAATTATTTTATTGATTGTAAATCTCTTTTTTCTTTATTTTTAAATTTTTTAATAAAGTGAGTATGTTTTTCCACTTTGTTTAATTTGTATTTATTTTATCTTTTCATTATTGAGAGTTTTTATTTTGTTTCCTTATAAGAGTTTCATAATTTGATATAAATTATTTAGTGATTTAATGATTATATATTATTAACTTGTCGTCTCTCAAATATGATGTTGCTTATTGTATGAATTTCAATTTACACTATATCATTGAACTACATTTAGTGTGAGATTTTCATAATTGATAAAAATATAGAGTTACCAAAAAGTTTTATAGTATTATAATTTAAGAGATGAGTCAATATATTATTATTATTATTATTGAAGATGAATTTCATATTAATATAAAGATAATTTTTTTAGATAAAATACAATTTTTTTAAAAGAATAAAAAGATCTCAATTATAGAAAAAATTTTCAACTAATTGAGAAAAAAAAAAGAAAATTATATGTCAAAATCTGATCCATATATGTTCCTTTGAAACCCCTATAGCAAACTGCTAAATCAAATGGGAATTTGTTGAAAAATCAAAATTTTTTTTGCTCTAATAGTTTTAGTGAAATTACTTTCCTTGAATTTGTAATTAATCAAAATTAACAAAGCAGTGGATTGCTTACCATAATGAATTAGGGTGCCCCAAAAGGAAAGGGCATAAATCATTACTAGTTGTTTGGCTAATTGGCTAAGGTGGCAAAATCACATGTTTTTTTTTTCTTTGAAGGCAATCAATGTTTGGTTTAGCATTTGATCATTGTTGCATTTAAATACAATGATTAGGTGCTTAAAAGAAGGGGTTTTAAATGGGTATGGGAACAGTTGACCTTGGACCTTTGGAGATATAATAGGTCGTCCATTTTGTCATCACATTTAGCGCATTTAGAGTTTATTAATTTCTAATAAACCTGAATTTATCTAAACAAAATTCAATTTAAATCGAAAAATTAGAAATAATTTAACTTGAATTTTACTCATTTTAATTTATAAGTCAATTTAAATTGATTTCATATTAATTTGGTCGCATATCAACTTAATTAATTGAATTAAAATTATTAAAATTTAATTAAAAAATAATTTTTTATTTAAAAATTTAAAAATTATAAATAATATAATTTAAATTGATTTAAAAATAATCATTTTTTTTAATATATAAACATGATAAGTCTATCCAACTCATACCCACTTTAATAATGCAAAGAAACTCAAGCTAAAAATGATTTAACCTAAATCAATACAACTGGACCCGTGTGGTACCTCTGTCATCACAACACTTTATTGAAGTGGGATTTGGAGAATGAAAAAAAGATACTACGATCTGCCTGATTGTCACAATGTTATTTATCTAAAATAACTGAAGAAACTATGGACCCTATACACCATTGACTTCCACCCCAAACTAACAATCATGTTTGTTTGTTAGTGGGAAATATGAAAAGGAATGCTCTATCATCATTGTCACTTGAAAGTGTTTTTTTTTTGTTTCAATTTTCTCCAAAAATTCCACCTTTGTCTTCCACCACTACCTCCAATAAATCCTTCACTGATTAAGGAGAAAAAAAATAAAAAAAATAAAGTATAATACTTTCCATTTTCACTGTCAAAGTTGTTTTTTCTTTTTTATTTTAATGTAATTATAGGTTCCTTGTAAGAAATGTGATTATGGGTTGAGTTTATTATTAAGTGTATATTTCAATTGAAGTGTAGACATAGGTTCAAATTCTTCTTTCATTTTCATATAAATAATACTAATTAAATTATGAAATTTTAGACAATTGATCACTCTCATTTAAAAAAAAAAAAAAACTTTATTTTTTTTTACTGCCATTGATAAAAAAACGTAAAAACATTCTAAAAGAGAACTTATATTTAGAAATAAAATGCTATACACTAATTATATTAAGAGACCTTTAGGAGTGTTTTCTTTACTTGTACTTAATTAATTAAGCTCATAACAAACAAGAAGTTAACTACTTTAATAACATGTTGTAGACGGTGCATTTGAAGACAAGAAAGTGGAGAAGTAGTAGCAGTAGTTGAAGGAAACAAAAGGAAGCAAGAAACTTTATTTAATACTTATTGAAGGAAACCATAGTGTTACGTTCAGCAACCAAATCCAATTTTCTTTTTTTTTTTTAAAAAAAAATAAAAATAAAGAAATTGTTAGCAAAAACATTAATAATATTGATACTTAACTTTGTGTATGTAGCTATAGCTGATGCTGATGCTGATGCTGATGTTGGCATGGCATATATTGGTTGGTCGTTTACCATATAAAGACTCCAAGAATCTTTCATTAGGTATGTGATATATACCTTAATCTACTACATTGCATTTATTCTTTCCCAATTCAATTCATTTAACACCCTACTCTTCTAACTAATTAATTGAGATGTGCAAACCTTCATTACAC
Organism: Omphalea diandra; assembly: GCA_949677035.1. Classification (NCBI taxonomy): domain Eukaryota; kingdom Viridiplantae; phylum Streptophyta; class Magnoliopsida; order Malpighiales; family Euphorbiaceae; genus Omphalea; species Omphalea diandra. The sequence goes on along the minus strand of CATIWR010085109.1, from coordinate 5,020 downwards.
TTTTTTTATTATATTTATATGTGTCCATCCTTCTATATAGACTTTTTTTTTTTAAAAAAAAAGAAAAATTTATTTCGTAATTTGCGGCTGTCTGCATTTGAGTTAAAATAGCTAGCATGCAAGTTCCAAGCAACTTCCCTCTAAAAAAGATTTTTCTCATGTCAATTTGGAGTTGGAAATTCAGTAGGAGTTAAATTTATTAAGAAAAAAACTTTTCAATCCTACACTTCAAAATACTCCCTCCATTTTTTATATATCATTTTAGAAATTTTTTATTTCAATTTATCTATTGCTTTAATATTAATTCTTAACATATCTATATTTATGAAAGTAATCAACATATGTGCCATTCTTAATTAGTTATTACACAACTAAGGATATAACATTGGAAAAATCTTTTTTAGGATTAAGTTTTGCATTGACAAAAATGAATTAGTTTAGAGTTAAAATGTCACACACACGCACGCAAACACACATATTTTCAGATTTCTATCAAAAAACTTGATGATGAATTTCACTAAAAAATTATTATTTATTTTACTGATTTCTATACTTTTTTATTAATGCAGTAATTTTTTTTTCAAGCCAATTATCAAATTTATATATATTGAAACTAATATATTGATTAATTATTTCACTTGATATTGCATTACAATATTGATGTTGATTAGCAGTTTAATAAAATAATAATTTTTGAAAAAATTATGATAGCTAAAATAATGTTATTTTTATATTAAACAAGTAGCAAGTTTGGATGAATATATAGCATTTTATTGGACTTGTTGAGTGAATATTGAGAAGTTCAAAACTTATTTGGAATTGCACTTCATATAATTTATTAAGATTTTTTTTTTTAGAAAAAAAAAACTAAATAAAATCCACTTAAACAATATATATCAGTTAGTAACTATCCAAATTAACATTTTGGTGAAACTAGAAGTTGTTGTAAAGAACCAAATAATAATAAAACAAAATATTCTAACTTTTCTCATACTTTTCTATCTCTCATTTAAGTTTTTCTTAGTTACAAACAGTTATTTACAAACAATTAAGAGCTATTGTTTGACTTTTTGTGATCGATGATAGCTTAATTTTTTTTCTCTGCGCAGTTACTTTTCATATTCTTTTATTTTTTTTAGATCTGTTAAAATTTTCTTTAAATTTATTAGATATAGAGTACATTTTAATTGGATTTTAATTTATCCTTAAACCTGATAAATTTTGAGGCTTTTATTCACTTATATACTGAATCTTTATTAGTATTGTGTTTATACTTCTATTTTGAAAGTTTCGTTATGTGATTTTTTGTTAGATTTGGAATTGAAAAATAGTTTACGATATATAAATTTCAATATGTACAATAGATTTATATTTAAAGATCATCAAATTGGCTAAAAAAATATATACATATATGTCAAACAAAATATCATTGAATGAAATGGGCATATCATTGATTGGATAAATTTATAACTTCATTTCGAATTGATATCTTAATGCGAGATTTTATTTTTTAAATGTAAAATTTTATTTACAAAATTTTTATAATATAAGACTTTATTTCTTTATATTATTTATATTTTCAATTACTGAAAATTTTTAATTCTTAAAAAAAAAAATCCAAATTGGCAATATACTGTTAATTGTGCCTCCTTTTGCATCATTTCAATTAGACCGCAATATACGAGACAAATTATTCCCAAAAAAAAAAAAAAAAAAACTCCTTTCAGAAACATTTCTGCCTCTACGTGTTGAAATAGAAAAGGAAAAAAGCTGTCACACAATTTCATGCCTCCTTTACCAAACCTAATGACTAAATAATTGGATCATATAAAGTCGGCGTGATTTTGGGGTCATTGTCTTTCTAATAAGTTAATTAGTGTGTACCATATGTGAATGTGAAGTGGCTGTGGGTCAACTCCACACAAACTCTTATATTCAAGAGTCTAGTTACTTATATAATGTCATTAAATATTCAGAAAATTAATAGTTCAAATTTTAAATATTTTTGATATATCAATAACCCCTAAGAAAAACAATGTTTAAATGGTTTAAAAGCTAGTGTATATCAAGGATTAATCTAGAATAAGTGGGTAACCCTAATTAAATTTGACTGGCTAAATGAAGCAATTTAGCTAGATAGAAGAGTAAACTTAATTTTTACTAGGAGGTTTTAAAATTTAAATAAAGCAAATGAAAACGAAATCAAAGAAAAAACAGTTAGATCACCTAATTAAAATGCCTTCATTCATTCACAGGATTCCAAATTTAACAAAGTCAATCCATGCATTAATTAATGGCATTTATAGTAAATGAACTTGTAACAACCAAATATGTAAATGACTAAAACTAACACCCAACAAAAGTTACACAACCGATACAGAACTAAGTGTACTAAATGAAGCAATTTCATGAGCCATTTATTAGCATTATTAGCTCTCTGTCTCTCTCTCTCTCTCTCTCTCTATATATATATATATATATATAGTAAACAAGCAAACAGACATTGACTACATATCAGTAACAGAAACATATGCAAGTAAATATATAAATAAATAAAAGAAGGCAAAATTATATGTGGTTCCAGGCTTGCAAACCAATCCTCCAGATAGGAATTCTTTAGAAAAAGTAATGGGTTTGCTTCAAAGCCAACCGAATCTCACTCCTTTCCTCGCCTCCTCATGCTTCCCATTGCATCTTCCTTCTTCTATATATCCGTCTATTCTATACCTCTCCTCCTCTATTCCCCCATAAAAATAATAAGCCTTTTAGTAACTTCCAAGATTGGAAAATCAAGAAAATCCACAATTCTTTCTACTTGAAATATTACCAACATTCAAGAATGATGGATGATACTGCTCAACAACAACAAGTGATCATAAGGTCTAACAAGGGCAGGCGCACCAAGCGTCAGCGGCTAGCGGTGACTTCTAGCTCCTCCAGTGGTGGAGAACGTGAAAAATTCGACAGTAACATGTCCTCGTTGTCGTTGTCGTTGTCGTCTCCTAGCACGTCGACCATTGGATTTTCAAGTGGCGAAGAGGAAGATATGGCTAACTGTTTGATTCTTCTGGCTCAAGGCAGCCACCAAAAACACCAAACCCGAAAACTGCTTCAACCAACGACAACTGCTAAGGCGTCATACGATTATCAATGCAAGACTTGTAACCGGTATTTTCCTTCGTTCCAAGCGCTTGGTGGGCATAGGGCAAGCCACAAGAAACCGAGTAGTAGTAATAATAATAATAAGGGTGGTAATGAAGAGAAGAAAGTGATGGAAGAAGAGGCAGATCATCAAGTTCTTGATAATATGAGTACAACCCTTTCATTGCATATGCCAAATAGAGGTTTATACCATCGAATTAGTGGTAATACTAATATCATGAAATCTTCTAATAATAAGGTTCATGAGTGTTCTATGTGCGGCGCTGAGTTTTCCTCTGGTCAGGCCTTGGGGGGTCATATGAGGCGGCATAGGGCCGCTTCAATGATATCAGCGACAACGACAACGACGAGGACTAGTATGAGTTTGGTTAGTCATCATGATGATGAGTCATCCTCTCGAGAATTCAAGAAGCAAAGGAATAGCCTAGAGTTAGACCTTAATCTTCCAGCTCCAGAAGATGATGTTCGAGGACCCAGATTTCAGTTCGCGTCGAAAGAACAAGTTCTTGTCTTCTCGACTTCTCCTTTGGTTGATTGCCATTACTGATCATAGATTGTGGTAGCAAGCAAACTGCCTTTTTCTTTCTTTGAAATTGTTTTTACTACAACTTCAATGTGAATTAATTATTAACTTTATTTTCACTAATGTAATTCATAATGGTTCATTCTTCAACCTATACCTTATAATAATTGTTGCAATTGATTCTTTTGGGTTTTTGTGTTGATTAGTGGCATTTATTCCAAAAAGATTTTAAAGGTTTCCTTTATAATCTTTTCCTCTTCTTATTTCTCACATCAATTACAAGGCACATATTCAGTTATTTTGGATACAAATATTTCAATTTTTAATTTTCTACACTAAAAAATATATATTTAATCTTTAAATTATTAGTAGAAGCACACAAACATATATATATATATATATATATATATATATATATATATATATATCATTTTGAGTGAAAGAAACATGTGAGGGAGAGAAGGACAAAAGAAAAAAAAAAAAAGAGCATGAGTTAGGAACCACCAATAGCATAAGCGAAAGTGGTGGATGAGGTTCTCCAAAGTAATTTGCAAGAAAGCTGAAAAAGCACCACATTTTATCTGTTTCATTAATATGACAGGAATAAAATAAACGGATGGCAAGCAAAGCCAGCGGTGGCAAACTGCCTCTTCTTTTATGGATCCACTTGGACTTATTTAGTGTAGTATGTTGTACGATTCAGCACCTTTTGCACCATCCGTTACACCATGAGTTTTATGCTATTTTACTTGAACATTCCTTGGTCTTTTATTGTGGGCTTGATAAATGTCGGACGAAGCATGCTCCTGCACTACTAATACAGGTCATTTTGGTTACTTGAAATTAATTCATATATATCCTTCTCACATTTGCTTGATTTCTTAATTTATAGATCTCATATATGTGAGAGATTCTCATGTAAGATTCACATGAATTGAATTGTTTAAAAGATATTAATAAATGGTTTTTATGTTAGATAATCTGATATTTCCATATTTTTTGAGTATGAGACTAATCTAGATTCGAGTTTGATAGGACCACTAAGGAGTAAAAACTCTTTCTATTAATTCCGTTGCACACTTAGGCTCAAATTAGAGAACTCTAATTAAAATAGAATAACTTCTTACCAATTTAATAAATGATTTTTTTTTTTATTAAATTCAAGACAGAACTTCAGACTATAAACGAATATAATTGTAGAAAATTTCATTAAGATAATAAAATAACCATAATAATCTATTATTCAATGAAATATATATATATATATATATATATATATATATATATATATATATATATATATATATATATATATATATAAAAAAATAAATCAAA